>JACEFZ010007072.1:0-210066 GCA_014155875.1 Cepaea nemoralis
CCCTTGGGTGGATAACTAGGACATGATGACCATAACTGGTGGATAACTGGGACATACTGACCATAACTGGTGGTTAACTAGGACATACTGACCATAACTGGTGGATAACTAGGACATGATGACCATAACTGATGCATAACTAGGACTTGTTGGTCATAACTGATGGATAACTAGGACATGTTAACCATAACTGGCGGATAACTAGGACATACTGACCATAACTGGTGGTTATCTAGGACATACTGACCATAAATAGTGGATAACTAGGACATGATGACCATAACTGGTGGATAACTAGGACATGATGACCATAACTGGTGGATAACTATTACATGATGACCATAACTGGTGGATAACTAGGACATGATGACCATAGCTGGTGGATATCTAGGACATGATGACCATAACTGGTGGATAACGGGGACATACTGACCATAACTGGTGGATAACTAGGACATGATGACCATAACTGGTGGATAACTGGGTGTTGCACCCATCCTTCGAAGGGGAAACTTGGGGACGTAAATTACAACAACCTCAGAAGTCGGAGTGGGTTCGCTTGATGGCGAGGGACACTGGTAATAGGGACAGGTGATCCACACGTAAAATCCAGTCCAGTGCACTAAAAGTAGTAGTAAGCGTATGCAATACGCTTGAGCTTAAAGTGAGTGATCGCAAAACAAACAAAAGTAAACACAACAACAACAAGAATGTATTTTCACGATGTCTGCACTTGAAGCTGGGCTTATATTGAAC
Source organism: Cepaea nemoralis (assembly GCA_014155875.1). Classification (NCBI taxonomy): domain Eukaryota; kingdom Metazoa; phylum Mollusca; class Gastropoda; order Stylommatophora; family Helicidae; genus Cepaea; species Cepaea nemoralis. The sequence goes on from JACEFZ010007072.1 coordinate 757, forward strand.
GGACAGAGTCACGAATGCTGAAATGCTCTCTCATATTCGTCAAACGATCATCTATCTACGCGGTGCTTAGACAACGCAGGCAGGTCCGCATGGCCGAATGGGTAAGAATGCGTGTTCTTAAACATCCGTTGTGCTGATGCCGAGGTAAGCGGTTCAACCTCTGCACCGGGCAGCTGGACTAAAATATTGACCTGTCGTCCTTGACTTGGGGACGTAAATTACAAGTACCTCTGAAGTCGGGGTGGGTTCGCCTGATGGCGAGGGACACTGTTAATAAGTGACTAATCCAAACGCAAAATTCAGTCCATCACTACTATAAATAGTATGTATTGACTACGCTTGAGCTCAAAGAGAGCGATCGCAAAATAAAAATTTTAATTAAAAAAAAAAAATACAACGCAGAATGTGATGGCGTGGTAGTACCTGAAAATGGCATTTCCAGTAGAGAGAGATAGCAAACCTAAGTGGACAAACTGGATATTCCGCAGTTACGATTCAATGGTGTGTACGATGAGAAAATGAACATTGTGGGCTTAGCTATATAAACCTGGGAAGCTCTGAATCCTGATTCAACCAGAAGAGATGCACGACAAGAAAGCTTTTGGAACTGGGCTAATGGAGAATACCTCATTCAGCAGAGAAGAACCCGTCGCAAGGCATGTCAGGTTGTGAGGCTTCAGGATTTCTGCACGTAGGGCGCATGAATATATAGACAAATGTGGCTGGAGGAATATGTTGCTAGCGTAATCCACTTACTGTCTACTTGCTTTAATACCTGAATATCTACCAAGGTACCTGTCTATCTATCTTGCTACCTACATAGCTATTTACTTACAATGTAGTCTATCTATCTATCTATCTATCTATCTATATATCTATCTATCTATCTATCTATCTATCATATATCTATCTATCTATCTATCTGTCTGTCTGTCTGTCTGTCTGTCTGTCTGTCTGTCTGCCTAGCTAGCTATTTATATGTCTGTCTGTCTGCCTGCCTGTCTGTCTGTCTGTCTGTCTGTCTGTCTGTCTAATCGCCGACCTGTGTGTCGGGTTGTGTCTGTCTGTCTGTCTAATCGCCGACCTGTGTGTCGGGCTGTGTCTGTCTGTATGTTATGTAACTGTCTGTCTGCCTGCCTTTCTGTCTGTCTATCTCCCTGCCTGTCAGTCTGTAATCTACCAGCCTGCCTGCCCAACTGATTACCCACTTGCCGACCTGTCTGTCGGTGTGTGTGTATCACAGTACTACATTTGCATCATTCCTGATGTGCTTGGATAATATTTGGAAAGTCCGGGGGTTAAACACCCCTTGCCCAAGAGCAGTCAGCATACATTCACACACACACATACACACAAACACATACACACAAACACATTCGAACACAAGCACACATGAACATTATTACCACTTCCGGAGCTAGAATACGACAAATAATGAGGTTGAGAAAGTTCTCTGGGACCGAGTGGCAAGTTCTGCAAAACAAACAAATAAACAAACAACCCGCAACTGGGGACGCTGATTCAACGGGAGATGCTTCTGTCGCATCACCCATGGTGGTTCCTTCAGTCCCTCGTCAGATGATCACAAAATTATTGTCCTTAATGTTGTTACATTGTTCAGTCTGTGCGTGATGTTCACCATCTTGACAAACTGCATCCAAATGGCCAACACATCCTGGGTCGTCCCAGGATACGTGGAGTAAGTAGTTTGTCGTGAATCTTACTGTGTACTTGCAAGTATTTTGATCATGTTTTTTTTAAATGTACATCCGTTATATGTTCGTTTTACTCTTTGTTGTTTGTTCGAGTATATTTCTCTGCTTCAGTGCCTCAGCTCTTAGAGCTAAACATTGTCTTTCTTTTTAATTATGTCTCGTAACCTGTCAGTATTGTTGATCAGGATGTAAAGAGTGTTGTTTGTCCATCAAGAATGATGATGACCATTCATTTCATCCAGTGGGCTTGAAAGTATGGAGCCGTGAGTTCTAAGATGACTGATAAGGCCTATTTTGGCTCGAAATGTTCTTTTACAATGTGGGCAAAGAATGCTTGACGTTCCAGGAGGAGGATCTCCTGCAGTGGTTTTTCTGTCCAGCCGTTTCTTCACAGCTCTTGCAGTCCTGGTTGCTTCACAAGTGACTGCACCCTTATGTAATGATGTACGCCACGAATTACGGTCTTTAGCAGCAGTCTCCCAGGTGTCAAGATGAATTCCAAAAGCTTTAAGTGAGATTTTCAGTGTCTTTAAAGCGTTTCCTCTGGCCGCCTTCGGCGCGTTTACCACAACGCAGCTCGCCGTAAAAAAATTTGTTTAGGGAGCCTGTGATCTGGCATACGAGTTAAGTGACCAGCCCAGCGAATCTGATTTTTCATTAGTAGAGTGTGGATACTGGGCATGGACGCTCTTTCTAGAACTTCAGTGTCTGGGATCTTGTCTTGCCATTTAATCTTCAATAGCTTCCTAAGGCAGACTGTGTGGAAGTGGTTTAATTTCCTAGCGTGTCGCTGATAAACAGTCCATGTTTCACAAGCATATAGCAGTGTGGATAATACAACTGCTTTATAGACTTTCAGCTTTGTTTGCAGGCTTATTCCATTTCTGTCCCATACATTCTTGTACAGTCTGCCAAAGGCCGCGCTGGCCTTGGAGATGCTTGTATTCATTTCGTCATCAATTATGGCAGCTTGTGACACAGTGCTACCAAGATAGGTGAATTTGTCCACAACACTTAGTCTATGACCGTTCACCTTGATATTCGGCACGGTGTGATTATTCCCTGGAGCTGGCTGGTACATAACTACAGTCTTCTCCAAGTTGATATTGAGCCCAAAGTTGGCACAGGCATATGAGAAAGCTGAAACATTGTGTTGCATGTCTGCCTCTGAGTTGGCATATAGAGCGCAATCATCAGCAAACAGCAGTTCTCTGTCGGTGTCGCTGTTAGTTTTGGCTTTAGTTTTCAGTGTTCTGAGATTAAACAACTTTCCATCCATGCGGTTGTTGATGTCTATTCCAATGTCATTGTTCTCGAAGGCATTCGTCAGCATAGCTGAAAACATGAGGCTGAACAGTGTTGGTGCCAGGACACATCCTTGCTTCACTCCATTGGTGACAGGAAAGGGCTCAGACAGTTCACCATTTTCCTGTACTCTTGCCTGCATACCATCATGAAATAGCCGCACTATTTGGACAAACTTTTGTGGACAGCCATATTTCGCCATAATCTTCCACAGTCCTTCTCTGCTGACTGTATCAAAAGCCTTGGTAAGGTCAATGAAAGTGGAGAACATTTCAGAGTTCTGTTCCTGACATTTCTGTTGCAGCTGCCTTGCAGCGAAATCATGTCAACAGTTCCTCGTTCTTTTCTGAAGCCACATTGACTCTCAGGAAGAAGACCTTGATCGAGATGGGCCGTGAGGCGATTGAGAAGAATTCTGGCGAGTATCTTCCCTGCGATTGAGAGCAGGGAGATGCCTCGGTGGTTGTCACAGGATTGGCGGTTTCCTTTACGTTTGTAAAGGTGGACTATTGACGCGTCCTTGAAATCTTGTGGCATGGTCTCGTTCACCCATATGTTTGTAAAGACTTGGTGAAGCTGCTCTATTAGGACTGGCCCACCTGCCTTGTATATCTCTGCTGGGATGGAGTCAGGACCAGGTGCCTTTCCACTGGAAAGTTGCTGAATGGCTTTGTTTAGTTCCACTATGGCTGGCAGGTCATCAAGTGTATCATTAGTGGGAACTTGAGGAATGGAGTTGATGGTTTCATCATCGAAGAAGGAAGTTGCATTTAAGATGTTGCTGAAATGTTCTGCCCAGGGCTGAAGGATTTCTTTCTTATAGGTGACCAATGTTCCCCCGTCTGCACTGAGGAGGGGAACAATGCCTGGTGATGGAGAACCGTAGACCGCTTTCAGTCTACCTCAGAGGTAGACGAGTCGTAGACGCTTTTCATATCATGTCTGTCAGCAAAGCCCTGAATTTCATCAGTTTTGTTGCTCAGTCAGGAGTCCACATGTACCGATCTTTCTGCTGCACTACTCTCCGAATGTTATTGAAGGCATCTTTCTTTTAAAATATATATATATTGACTTCGGGTCGTTCAAATGTGCCTTGAGGAGAAGATGTTTCTCGGCTGATGAGAAGATGTTTCTTGGTTGATGTCTTCAGAATTTTCATCAAACCAGTGTTTATGCTTTCGGGGTGGGAGTGGGGGGGGGGGGGGCTGGATCCAGGATATACATGGCCGTGTTGTAAATTGTGTCCTGTATGGTTCTCCACTCTGTTTCCGCATCCTGTTTAGCTGCAGAATTTGGCTTTAGGCGATCTTCCAGCATGTTTGCAAACGACAGCTGCATTTTATATTTTTTTTTGCTATTTAGGCGGGTGACATCCAGTTTTTTTTTTTTATTTGCATTTTTACCCCTTGAGAACGCCGGTGTGGTTTGACGTGTATGTTTATTTTCGAGATAATGAGACGATGGTCTGTCCAACATTCGGCATCACACATGGATTTTTCACCCGAACGTCTTGTCTATCACTCCTCCAGACGATGACATAGTCAATGAGGTGCCAGTGTTTCGAGCGAGGGTGCATCCACGATGTCATATTTCTCGTGGGAAATCGGAAAATTGTGTTAGTGATTGTGTTCGGCACAGGTCTGAAGGAGAAGGAGCCCATTGCTGTTACAATTTCCGAATCCGTAATGATGCCACTCCAAGAGGCGGTGTCCTTGCTTACTCTGGCATTGAAGTCCCCAAGGAGTATAAGTCTGTCTCCTTTGGGAAAATATGTTAACACGTTGTGCAGGTCTTCATAGAACTTGTTTTTGACATTATCTTCATTTTGGTTGCATGCGTATTTCCTTTCAGCAGGGGTAACTTAATAGTCATAAGCCTGTCATGTATAGCCTTCGGAAATTCAGCTAGTTTGCCAACCAGGTCGACTTAATGGCATATCCTACACCGGATTGGCATCTTTCCTCGATTTTCCTTCCACTCCAGAAAAATGTGTAGCCGGCATCTACTTCACAGATTTGGCCTTCTTCTGCAGGTCGTGTCTCGCTCAAGGCTGCAATGTCGATGTTGTATCTGCCCAACTCTCTCCCAATCAGTGCTGTTCGTCTCTCTGGGCCGGACGCTCCGTCTCTATCAAGTAGGGTGCGTACATTCCAAGTTTCTATTCTCAAAGGAATATGGTTTTTTTTTTTTTTAGTTTTACCTGTTTTTACTTTGTTTGTATGTCGACCGCAGTATAGGGTACCCACCAACCGCGGCTAGCTGATTAGGTAGTGATAGAGCAGTCAATGTTTAGGGCACCTTTTCTAGCCCCTTTCTCATGCTATGGAGGTGAGTACTGCTTTCCTATAGAGGGCTGCTTGGTCACTCAGAGGGCTGCCGAATCCCACTGCTGCTCCGGTCAGTAGAAAATGACCATATGGTCTGAGACGCCTGTGTGCAGGTCCTGCGACTACGACTGCCAGCGTACCCACGCCTGCCGCTTCGCCGCTCGCCCATCGACAGAAGGTATATATGACGTTGGATGAAGAATTACTTGCGCTATGAATTGGCTTAAAGTGAGGAAAAGTTGCGCAATTCGTCGACCTCACTCTCTCGCCTGAGTCCATCTGAGTCCAGTGGCAAGACAAGTCAACACGACTGATGACGAATACAAGTGCAGTGGATGACCAGGGCGCTCTACGTGCCTTGCCGTGCTCATTGCGTTCCTCAACGCTTTGCAGGTAAACGCCATCTTGCCCGTTGAATCATCAGTGATTTCATCCGCGCAGTCTGCCGAATCCTGCCTTCACATGCTGGGTAGGCATACCCTAGTTCACCGCTTGGTTTGACACCAAATCGGCTACCCACGCTGGGTGGCCGCTGTCGCATGCTGACAGCTACTAGAAGCCACAGGCGTGAGTTGGATGTCAGGCTTGGACCAGTGGAAGATGGGTCGTGAAAAGGACATGAGAGTCATCCTTACAAAATGTACTACCAATGCCCGACACCCCGTAACCTTCCCCCCCCCCCCCCAATGTAAAGAGTAGTAAGCACGAAACATCTCGATGCAAACGAATACGATGACGTCATAAAGAAAGTTTAAAGATAGCCACCTCACTTTTGACATGCACCAAAGGAGAGCAGCGTTCTGTTATCCGTTTTGTTTTCTTATCAGTGAATTGGTAAAACCTATAGAAATTCACGGTGATGCATGCCTGTCAGTCCAGCGAGTGTATGAGTAGAAAAGGAAGTTTGAAAACTCTTCAGTCTGATGAAGAGCTACAGCAGGTTGTGCATCAGTGGTTACACACGCGACCAGGCGCATTGTTTATACGGGAATCCAAGCACTTTATCGGTGCTAGAGAACTGTCATTGAACGCAGTGGTGACTAAATCGGAAAATTATACAATTGTTCTTTACTATTTTTTTTCCAGAATATATTCGCCCCTAAAAAATGTAAGGTTTTCATTTAAAAACCCCTCGTATATCTGCATATGTGTGTGTGTGTGGTGTGTGTGTGTGTGTGTGTGTGGTGTGTGTGTGTGTGTGTGTGTGTGCGCGCGCATCTCTAATTTTATATGTTATCGTAACATCCTGGCTTGCTCAGTCCATCTCCAGGACAACATGAGAAGCATAAACCAGCAACAAGCGTCCCCAGTTGTGCATATCCAATGAATCTCTCTGTATTGATTTTATCCTTTAATTAAAACAAGCACGGAAGTTGTGACACAAAAAAGTAAGCAATACAGATTACCCATGTGATAGATAAGATTCGCCAGCCAATGACGTCAGTGTAAAGAAGATGGGAATGTTAAGAAATCACGTAAGTTTATAATCTAAATGTTGCATGTTCTTTGCAGAGCATTGCGATCAACTTCAACCTCAGGTTGATTTCCTAGGCAAGATTACGTGCAGTAGATGACGTACAGTTGATTGGTGTAGGGAACGATCCACCTACCCCGCTATAAGAGCATCGGAAGTTCAAGTGCAAGCGTAGTAACTCCCTAGCCACGCAGACTTTCTAGTTTACAATGGACGTTGAGAATGATCGATTCAGACAATAGCTGAGTTTGCAATAAATAGCGAGTATTGGGATAAAGAAAGATAAGGAGCAAAAGAAACTATATGAAGAATTTTATTCTTGTTTGTGGTGTGTTTTCTTGTGAATTTTATATTGTCGAAATGTTTCTTTTAGTATTGCTACCACCAACATAAATTGAACATTGGCGTGTGGGTTGATTGGTTGAGTGGTTAGATTAATGGTTGATTTGTTGGCTGAGTGGTTGGTTGGTTGATTGGTTGGTTGGTTTGATTAGTTGCCTGGTTAGTGAATTGATTTTTTGTTTTGTTGGTTAGTGGGTCCAATTTATGGATGGTTGTATGGTTTCTTGATTGGTTTGGTGCTTGCTTGGTTGTATGGTTGGTTGACTGCTTGCTTATTTGGTTGCTTTCTTGGTTCGTTAATTAGTTTATTGCTTGGTTGGTTGGTTGGTTGGTTGGGTGGTTGATGTGTTGCTTCTTTTGGTGTGTTTATTGGTTGGTGGGTTGATTTGTTTGTTGGGTTAATGGATAGCTGTTTGATGGTTAAATAGTTGGTGAGAATATGGGATAGTGTGTTGAGAATATGGGATGGTGGTGAGAATATTGTTGAATGGTTGGTGGGAACGTTGTATGGTTGGTGGGAATTTTGAGTGGTTAGTGAGAATGTTGGTTGAGTGGCTGGTGGGAATGTTGGATGGTTGGTGGAAATATTGTTGGGTGGTTGGTAGAAATGTTGGGTGGTTGGTGGATATGTTGGATGGTTTGTTGGTGAGAATATTGGGTTGTTGGTGGGTATGTTGGATGGTTGGTTAGTGGGAATGTTGGATGGTTGTTTGGTGGAAATTTTGGGTGGTTGGTGGGTTTGTTGGATGGTTGGTTGGCGGGAATATTGGGTGGTTGGTGGGAATGCTCGGTTTGAATGTTGGGTAGTTGGTTGGATTATTGGTTGGTTGGATTGTTGTGTGCTTGGTGAAATTGTAAGGTGGTTGGTTAGTTGGTTTAGTGGTTTGTTTTTATGTTGGATTGCTAAGTGGTTGGTTCGTTTGGTGGTTCATTGGTTGGAGTGTGTGGTGGTTTGTGAGATTGTTGGCTGGTTGGTTGGTATGTTGGTTTTCTGAGTAATTTGTTGGTTGATTGGTTGTTTGGTTGGTTGGTATTTTTGACTGCTGAGTAGTTGGTTGGTTGGTTGGTTGGTTGGATTGTTGGTATGTTGGATTGTGAGTGGTTTGTTTGTTGGTATGTTGGATTGTTGAGTGGTTGGTTGGTATGTTTTATTGTGAGTGGTTGGTTGGTTGGCTGGTTGGTTTTTGGATTGCTGAGTGGTTGTTTGGTTGGTTGGTTGGGATTGGTTGGTTGGATTGTTGGAAGGGAATCCTCCAGATGACTTATCTGAACTCTTACTTTCGATACTTTGACGTGCACGTCGCTTGAGACCTGAGAATATCTGGCATTTAACTTGTGGGTTTGGTGTAAGAATGTCCTCACAACCCGGCATCAAAATATCATTTTCACGGTGACTGTTGCAGTGCTCATGCTCGTCTCCAGCTCCTAACCGGCTGGGTAGACAAGATCGCCACTGGAACTTCACATCAGCCGAGAAGCTTATTAGAGAGTACCCTAGTCGTGATTCAGCACTCACACACACCCACCCACTCCAACCCCATACACCCACACACACCAACACACCCATACTTACAGACATCCACATACACACCCACGGACACACATAATCCACACATACGCCCACTTCAACCCCACACACCCATACTCTCTCACAAACACACACCCACACACACACATATATATAGAATGGTTGGAATTACGCCTAATTTGGTAATGTTTCCTCCGCGGGTTTTGGCTCCATTTTTTTTTTAAACTAAGACAGTATTGATGAACAATTCATATGTGAACTCAATAGCGACAATGGCAGCTTAAGGTATTTGTGAACCCCATAGCTACAATGTTAACTAAGATGGTGGTTATATCCAGCGCATGTGTAGACTCGATATTCACATTGCTAACAAAGATGGTTGTTATGCACAAGGCGTACGTGAACTCGATAACAACTATGTTAACTAAGATAGTGTTTATGTACAACCCAATTGTGAACACGATAATGAAAATGTTTACAAAGATGGCGTCTAAGTACAACGCGTTTTAATGAAACATTAAAGAGCTTGATAGCGACAATGTTAACTAAAATTGAGTTTATTTTTACAGACATATTTTTCTGGGTGTGTACACGCTGGAGGCAACCCTGAAGACTCTGAGTCGAGGTTTCATTCTCACACCATTCACCTACCTCAGGGACCCTTGGAATTGGCTAGACTTCCTTGTCATTTCCATAGCGTAAGCTACGTTCTCATAATGTTTTTGTGCACAGAGCCAGGATGCTGTTATTGTTGTTTGTGAACCCTTTGGAAGACTGAACTGTAACTCTGAAGTCCGGTGTTCAGGAAGTCTAAGCCCGGAATCAAAGCAACATCTCCATGGGAACTGTGTTGCAAAGCTATCATTCCCCTCCCTGTGGTCAGAAGCCATCGGGGTGTGCAAGGCATGTACTGGAACTTCACATCTGAAGAGAGGCGTATTAGGTTGTAACAAGGTCGTGATTCAGTACAGAGCTGAATATTGAAAATTGGTTGGCTATTAAGGATGATAAAACAAAGAAAATTGAAATATTTGGGTTACTTGAAACGTCATGAAAGTTTGGAGAGAATAATAATGGAGGGGTATATGCCTGGGAAGAGAGGAAGAAAAATGCCAAAGAGAAGATGGATGTAGGATGTTCCGGATGATCTCCAGATGGGTGTATCGGACGCGGGACATCTTGCTTATGATCGAGCAGTTTTCTGGACGGTTGTTATGGGAGCGAGGTTTTGAAAAGGACATGCTACCGAATGAATGAATGAATGAATTAATTAATTAATTAATTAATTAATACTGTTACATGCACGTGAAACATGAATCATAAGTGGAATAGCTAAGAAACTGCTGATGAGAATGGAAGTGTTGTTTCTGAGAAAAGTGAAGAGAATACCACGACTGGACAGAAAAATGAATGTGTCATTCAAGAAGTAAATGAAAATCATAAACTGATTTGAACAATTAGACACAAGCAGAACACTTGTTTGACGTTTCTGTACACGTCAACACTTGTTTGACGTTTCTTTACACGTTACTCTACTTTAACCGAACTGTGAAACATCTCACTAAAATATAATGTAGGGAAATAAATGTGGTTGTTTCCCGTTTTCTTCTACATGAATATATGAGATGTACAACCTAGGAGTATCCTTTCCTCTGGAGTAAACAAGGCAAGGCCAAGAGAGAAGGAACCTCTGCGTGGGCAACACATGTTCTCTGAAGCTCTGCCCAGGCATTGTGCCATGGAACTTTTGCCAAATTCCAATCCACATACACGTCTGTCAAGACGGCAAGGTGCCATTAACTCACTCACAACCTAAGAGTGTCCAAGTGTTGTTAAAAAAGTTAGTTGTATATCCATTACAGGACGTTGCAGTCAACTTCAAAATTTTAAAACTGTTGTGGTATCTTGGCAAGTTTACATTTAGTAGTTTGTTATTGCTTTCTGAACCACCGGCACCCATACCATTTCGTAAAATAACAACGCAAGGCGGTCTGCTGCCAAATCGCGTCGCAGATATATGACAAATATAATTTTTTACCTGAGACAGTAGCACGAATGTTGCAATAACAACAACAAGAAACATCTGAGATAAACTATCTCTGCCACAGATATCTGACAAATATACTTTTCACCTGAGAAAGCAAGACTAATGTTGCAACAACAACAACAACAACAACAACAACAACAACAACAACAACAACAACAAACATCTGACATGATCTATCTCTGACATGAACTATCTCTGCCGCAGTTATCTGACACATTTTACCTGTGATAGCAAGACAAATGTTGCAAAAATAACAAAAGCAAACATCTGACACAAACTATCTCTGTCGCAGATATCTGACACACATATATATTTTACCTGTGATAGTAATGCGAATGTTGCAACAACAACAACAATAACAACAACAACAACAACAACAAACATCTGACACGAGCTATCTCTGTCGCAGATATATGACAGATATACGTGTTACCTGTTATAGTAGCACGAATATTGCAACATTAACAACAACAAACATCTGACATGAACTATCTCTGCCGCAGATATCTGACAGATATACGTGTTACCTGTTATAGCAGCACGAATATTGCAACATTAACAACAACAAACATCTGACACGAACTATCTCTGCCGCAGATATCTGACAGATATACGTGTTACCTGTTATAGCAGCACGAATATTGCAACATTAACAACAACAAACATCTGACACGAACTATTTCTGTCGCAGATATCTGACAGATATACGTGTTACCTGTTATAGCAGCACGAATATTGCAACATTAACAACAACAAACATCTGACATGAACTATCTCTGCCGCAGATATCTGACAGATATACGTGTTACCTGTTATAGCAGCACGAATATTGCAACAATAACAACAACAACAAACATGTGACATGAACTATCTCTGCCGCAGATATCTGACAGATATACGTGTTACCTGTTATAGCAGCACGAATATTGCAACAATAACAACAACAACAAACATTTGACATGAACTATCTCTGCCGCAGATATCTGACAGATATACGTGTTACCTGTTATAGCAGCACGAATATTGCAACAATAACAACAACAACAAACATCTGACATGAACTATCTCAGCCGCAGATATCTGACAGATATACGTGTTACCTGTTATAGCAGCACGAATATTGCAACAATAACAACAACAACAAACATCTGACATGAACTATCTCTGCCGCAGATATCTGACAGATATACGTGTTACCTGTTATAGCAGCACGAATATTGCAACATTAACAACAACAAACATGTGACATGAACAATCTCTGCCGCACATATCTGACAGATATACGTGTTAAGTGTTATAGCAGCACGAATATTGCAACATTAACAACAACAAACATCTGACATGAACTATCTCTGCCGCAGATATCTGACAGATATACGTGTTACCTTTATAGCAGCATGAATATTGCAACAATAACAACAACAACAAACATCTGACATGAACTATCTCTGCCGTAGATATCTGACAGATATACGTGTTACCTGTTATAGCAGCACGAATATTGCAACATTAACAACAACAAACATCTGACATGAACTATCTCTGCCGCAGATATCTGACAGATATACGTGTTACCTGTTATAGCAGCACGAATATTGCAACATTAACAACAACAAACATCTGACACGAACTATCTCTGACGCAGATATCTGACAGATATACGTGTTACCTGTTATAGCAGCACGAATATTGCAACAATAACAACAACAAACATCTGACATGAACTATCTCTGCCGGCAGATATCTGACAGATATACGTGTTACCTGTTATAGCAGCACGAATATTGCAACATTAACAACAACAAACATCTGACATGAACTATCTCTGACGCAGATATCTGACAGATATACGTGTTACCTGTTATAGCAGCACGAATATTGCAACAATAACAACAACAAACATCTGACATGAACTATCTCTGCCGCAGATATCTGACAGATATACGTGTTACCTGTTATAGCAGCACTGAATATTGCAACATTAACAACAACAAACATCTGACATGAACTATCTCTGTCGCAGATATCTGACAGATATACGTGTTACCTGTTATAGCAGCACGAATATTGCCAACATTAACAACAACAACAACATCTGACATGAACTATCTCTGCCGCAGATATCTGACAGATATACGTGTTACCTGTTATAGCAGCACGAATATTGCAACATTAACAACAACAAACATCTGACATGAACTATCTCTGCCGCAGATATCTGACAGATATACGTGTTACCTGTTATAGCAGCACGAATATTGCAACATTAACAACAACAAACATCTGACATGAACTATCTCTGCCGCAGATATCTGACAGATATACGTGTTACCTGTTATAGCAGCACGAATATTGCAACATTAACAACAACAAACATCTGACATGAACTATCTCTGCCGCAGATATCTGACAGATATACGTGTTACCTGTTATAGCAGCACGAATATTGCAACATTAACAACAACAAACATCTGACATGAACTATCTCTGCCGCAGATATCTGACAGATATACGTGTTACCTGTTATAGCAGCACGAATATTGCAACATTAACAACAACAAACATCTGACATGAACTATCTCTGCCGCAGATATCTGACAGATATACGTGTTACCTTTATAGCAGCACGAATATTGCAACAATAACAACAACAAACATCTGACATGAACTATCTCTGCCGCAGATATCTGACAGATATACGTGTTACCTGTTATAGCAGCACGAATATTGCAACATTAACAACAACAAACATCTGACATGAACTATCTCTGCCGCAGATATCTGACAGATATACGTGTTACCTGTTATAGCAGCACGAATATTGCAACATTAACAACAACAAACATCTGACATGAACTATCTCTGCCGCAGATATCTGACAGATATACGTGTTACCTGTTATAGCAGCACGAATATTGCAACAATAACAACAACAAACATCTGACATGAACTATCTCTGCCGCAGATATCTGACAGATATACGTGTTACCTGTTATAGCAGCACGAATATTGCAACATTAACAACAACAAACATGTGACATGAACTATCTCTGCCGCAGATATCTGACAGATATACGTGTTACCTGTTATAGCAGCACGAATATTGCAACAATAACAACAACAACAAACATGTGACATGAACTATCTCTGCCGCAGATATCTGACAGATATACGTGTTACCTGTTATAGCAGCACGAATATTGCAACAACAACAACAAACATGTGACATGAACTATCTCTGCCGCAGATATCTGACAGATATACGTGTTACCTGTTATAGCAGCACGAATATTGCAACATTAACAACAACTAACATGTGACATGAACTATCTCTGCCACAGATATCTGACAGATATACGTGTTACCTGTTATAGCAGCACGAATATTGCAACAACAACAACAACAAACATGTGACATGAACTATCTCTGCCGAAAATATCTGACAGATATACGTGTTACCTGTTATAGCAGCACGAATATTGCAACATTAACAACAACAAACATGTGACATGAACTATCTCTGCCACAGATATCTGACAGATATACGTGTTACCTGTTATAGCAGCACGAATATTGCAACAATAACAACAACAAACATGTGACATGAACTATCTCTGCCGCAGATATCTGACAGATATACGTGTTACCTGTTATAGCAGCACGAATATTGCAACATTAACAACAACAAACATGTGACATGAACTATCTCTGCCACAGATATCTGACAGATATACGTGTTACCTGTTATAGCAGCACGAATATTGCAACATTAACAACAACAAACATGTGACATGAACTATCTCTGCCGCAGATATCTGACAGATATACGTGTTACCTGTTATAGCAGCACGAATATTGCACCAATAACAACAACAACAAACATCTGACATGAACTATCTCTGCCGCAGATATCTGACTATGACAGTTAGCTTCCTGGGAAACCTGTCTGCACTGAGGACATTCCGGGTGTTGCGAGCTCTCAAGACAATATCGGTCATTCCAGGTTTGTCTTCCAATATGTACTTAACTCTTAAAACGCCGCGGGCCAACGAGTTTAGTCGGTAATGTGGAAGCCATTAATTATGGCTAGTTACATTTGTAAGATTTTTTATGTCGTTTGTCCCCTGGTTATACTTGTATTATACTGCCTGTACCTTTTTCTCCGTTGATCTTTCTAATTGTCACGATATTCTCCACTGTGTCTCTTCTCTTGTCTCTTTTCTTGTAATAGTAATATATAATGTTCTACATTCATTAGCTGCTACCAGGCAATTATTGTTAGTTACTCTGGCAGTTCACGGTAGTCGTAACATTCGTCTCGGGAACCATGTCTCCGTTGCTTCCAAGCTTTTCCTAATCTCGGCTAGTGCATTCTTCAGAAACAACTGGGCATATAATGAAGTAGCATAATAAAACCTTGCAACTGAAATACACAAAACGCATTGTGACCACGGTAGTTTTTACGATACGTAATTGCCAAGCGGCTTTGTGGATTATTGAAACTGAAAGTCAAAGCTGCAGTGCAGGATTCTCGAATACAGTTTCTGAATAAATGCCTCACATTTAGAATATTCCCCCACCAGTAATTCAAATCACTGAAAGCAGAAAGCATCTACCCAGAACAAAGAACTTCAGACTATTGAGCAAAATAATTCATTACGCTCATCATCATGTGCCATGCTGACAAGCGTGAGTGGTCATGTTTCGCCATCTTACACGATCATAGTGTCGTGGATCAGCTCCGTGTTCTTGTCTCGACTATGCCATGTGGTCAAGCCATCCAGATAATTACTTCTCTACCTTCCCCTTATTCTTTATCCCTCAATTTTGCCTGTTGTCAACAAATTATATCGTTTATTTCTTCTCATATCGTGCCCAATCAATTGTGACTGTCTGCGTGATATCTCAAATTAGTTTACGGTTGTCATTTGCTTCTTTTAGAACTTCATGCTACTTCAATATATATATATATATATATATATATATATATATATATATATATATATATATATATATATATATATATATATATATATGCTGAAGCCTTTTCTGTTGTGTACACAAATGGTCATGCCGTGCTATGATAAGGAGAGGCGATCGCATACGCGGCACGGTAAGGAGGCGGCATAAGCAGCCAAATCAAAATACAATTTGAAACATTCAATAATCAAAAATCTTTACTGCGCGGCATTTCGAAAATAAAAAACCATTTAAGGGGCGGCATATCGAAGACTTGCATCATACTGAGAAAATATATTGCATGGCCCAGTGTGCACAGATGTAACGAAATATGTCAGGCAATAAACTGTGCAATTATGTTGTTTGTCTGTATTATTTACATTTTTCAACAAGGTATACATTGTTTTGAACTATGCTTTACATCAATATAAGTTTAGAAAGGAGACTCCTGGAAATAACTGACTTTACACTTAATATAGTCATATGTGGTTGAGCTAAGGTATATCAGTAGATGGCACGACCTACTTTATAAAGATAATGGCTACAGTCACCGCCTAGAAGAAAATCAATGGCAAGCTACTTTCTTTTCACACGCCACGCATACCATAGTTGTACACAATTGTGTCTATAGTGCTAGCTAGAGCAATGTTAGTTAGTTGCGTATCCTTTACAGGACGTCGCTGTCAATGGTCAAACCCAGCACTTTTATGGAAGTCTAATGGTTTGGCCATGTAACTAGGTTAACAAATAACAGTATACCACAATAAGCAAAGATGTACAGACAAAATGGAAGCAGAAGCAGAGGCCGACCACGTAAACGATGGGCAGATAGAATAGCAGAGTCCACGGGAATCTCGATACATGAAGCCCATAAACGGGCACTCTCCCGCTGTTTATACTTCACTTTGACACCGCAAGGTACAAGAGGAACAAGATGAGATAAGATGTGATTTATTGGCACGTTTACGTTCAGTAGTTTGACATTACTTTCTGAGCGACTAGCACTCATACCACTTTATAAACATCAACTCAAGGTGGTCTGTGTTTCGATCGCGGTATGAGGGACTACGAATTACGTCCGTAAACTCTCCGCCAACGAGCGATGGCCGGCTCTGATAATAGAATGTTGTTTCTAACCTAGGTTTAAAGACGATAGTCAGTGCCCTACTGATGGCTGTGAAACGTCTGCGCGACGTCATGATACTCACGGTCTTCGTCCTGTCCATCTTTGCGCTGGTGGGCATGCAGCTCTACTCGGGTACTCTAAAACAGAAGTGCGTCAGAAACTGGAAGCTGGAGCTTCGGGGAAAATGTTACTGACGATGAGTACACTGAATTCGTTACTAATAAGAGTGAGTTCATGTGTTCTTTCTTTCCATCTTTGTGTCTATCTTTATTTCTTTCATATATCTTTCTGTCTTTGTTTTCTTCTTTCCTTCCGTCCTTCCTTCCTTTTCTTCCTTTGGTCCTCCCTCCCTTCCTTCCACCCATCCTTCCTTTCGTCCTTCCTTTTTCCTTTTATTATATCTCTTTCTGTGTATCTTTCTTTCCATCCTTCTTTCTTACGGTGCCTTTTCTCGTATAAGCTAAGATAAGGATACAGGCATAACTATTACTACCTTGTCTATGGGGAGCCGCGGCGCCGCAGTTGCTGGGACACCTGCTTAACCACGTGATGGCGATATGTTCGAAACCCCCTAAAGGCGGACATTTGTTTTGTTACATTACATGGACCCCAGGGTTGACCCAGTCTAAAATGGATACCAGGAAAAGTGGCAAGTGCACTATGACTCATGGGGTCAAAATAATATGGGGACAGGCAACATATGTGCGATACTCAAGGTGTGGAAAAAGTGGCAAGTGCACATGACTCATGGGGTCAACATAATATGGGACAGGCAACATATGTGCGATACTCAAGGTGTGGAAAAAGTGGCAAGTGCACATGACTCATGGGGTCAAAATAATATGGGACAGGCAACATATGTGCGATACTCAAGGTGTGGAAAAAGTGGCAAGTGCACATGACTCATGGGGTCAAAATAATATGGGGCAGGCAACATATGTGCGATACTCAAGGTGTGGAAAAAGTGGCAAGTGCACATGACTCATGGGGTCAAAATAATATGGGGACAGGCAACATATAGTGCGATACTCAAGGTGTGGAAAAAGTAGCAAGTGCACATGACTCATGGGTCAAAATAATATGGGGCAGGCAACATATGTGCGATACTCAAGGTGTGGAAAAAGTGGCAAGTGCACATGACTCATGGGGTCAAAATAATATGGGGCAGGCAACATATGTGCGATACTCAAGGTGTGGAAAAAGTAGCAAGTGCACATGACTCATGGGGTCAAAATAATATGGGGCAGGCAACATATGTGCGATACTCAAGGTGTGGAAAAAGTGACCAGTGCACATGACTCATGGGGTCAAAATAATATGGGGCAGGCAACATATGTGCGATACTCAAGGTGTGGAACAAGTGGCAAGTGCACATGACTCATGGGGTCAAAATAATATGGGGCAGGCAACATATGTGCGATACTCAAGGTGTGGAAAAAGTGGCAAGTGCACATGACTCATGGGGTCAAAATAATATGGGACAGGCAACATATGTGCGATACTCAAGGTGTGGTAAAAGTGGCAAGTGCACATGACTCATGGGGTCACAATAATACTGGGGCAGGCAACATATGTGCGATACTCAAGGTGTGGAAAAAGTGGCAAGTGCACATGACTCATGGGGTCAAAATAATATGGGGCAGGCAACATATGTGCTATACTCAAGGTGTGGAAAAAGTAGCAAGTGCACATGACTCATGGGGTCAAAATAATATGGGGCAGGCAACATATGTGCGATACTCAAGTTGTGGAAAAGTGGCAACTGCACATGACTCATGGAGTCAAAATAATATGGAGCAAGCACCATATGTGCGATACTCAAAGTGTGGGAAAAGTGGTAACTGCACATGACTCATGGAGTCATAATAATATGGGACACCACCATATGTGCGATACTCAAGGTGTGGAAAAAGAAAGGTCTTTTACTTTTACTTTTTCAACATGCACCCACACACACACACACGCATCGTTTACTACACTGATTATCACTTATTTTAATACACACACACACACACACACACACACACACACACACACACACACACAGGGTCATTCACTGAATTGATTATCACATCAAAAATAGGTGTGTACCCAATGGGAAAGTAAACCAAGGAATGTTCTCTGAAATAGACAGGTCTGCTATTTGTTATACCACGGACACACCTATAATAATTACTTTACGAAAGTTTTACCACCGTTGCATTTACTGTTTAAAGAAACATGTAATATTTACTTTATTCTTGAAAGTATACTACATTTATTGTCTAAAGTAGTGGTTCTCAACCTTTTTAGCCCACGCACCCCTTCACCATATGTTCAGAATGTCATCCCCCCCCCCCTTTTGTATTTCCTCCCATAAATCCCCCCCCCCCATTGCCCCTACGTAGTATACGTACAATTGGAAGCTAAATTTAAAAACACGTACTAGAACAAGTCTAGACGTCTACATAAAACGTGATTTGTAGGTCTACTCACGTTATACAACGATTTTCCGAAGTACAAAACCGTAAAGTATGGAGGGAAAAACAATATCAAGTAATCGGTTCTTGTATTAACGCGATCTTGAAATTATCTTAATCCCTGGGGGGGGGGGGGGGAATTCCCCATCGGTTGAGAATCACTAGTCTAAAGAATCATGTTCTGAAGACTTATTTTTGAGGATACAGATAATATATACACTTGCTGTTTAAAATTTAATTTTGTAGATAGAGGTAGCATGTACACTTAGTGTTTAAAAATTTATCTTTGAACATGCAGATAACATGTACATTTACTGTTTAATATTTATTTTTGACACTTTACTGTTTAATATTTATTTTTGACACTTTACTGTTTAATATTTATTTTTGAACAGACAGATAACATGTACGTTTACTGTTTACAATTTATTTTTGAATATACAGATAACATGTACGTTTATTGTTGAAAATTGTATTTTTGAAGATACAATTAACGGGCACTCTTCCGATTGACGGGTCTAAATAGTTCCGCAGTGAATAAGTTAGGGTTAAGGGTTAGGGTCAGTGTTAGTTTAACACTAACCCTAACCCTTAACCCCTGACTTATTCACTGCGGAACTATTTAGACCCGTCAATCGGAAGAGTGCCGTATTTTGAAGATGCAGTTAAGATGTACACTTACTGTGTAAAATTTATTTTTGAAGATACAGTTAAGATGTACACTTGTTGTTTATAACGTATTTTTGAAGTTGCAGTTAACATGCACACTTACTGTGTAAAATTTATTTTTGAAGATACAGTTAAAGTGTACACTTACTGTTTAAAACTTGTTTTTGAAGATACAGTTAACATGTTTGAAGACACCCATAATAGTGAATTTATTTCTTTTCTTTGTGTCATCAGCTAATTGGATGTTGGATTTTTACGGCGACATTCAAGTGTGCGGGAACGCCTCCACAGCTGGGTAAGGCGTTTGCCCTGTCTTTCTTGGTAACCTCTGCTGCTTTGCCTCTGTGCATTAAGTTAGAGTTTGATGGCATTAAAGTACAGTACCTCAACTCTGAGAGGAAATATGACCAACCTTGGCCCCTAGCCAGTCCACACGGCTTGTGCTAAATGATGACCTGGTGGTATTTTGACATGCATCTGCGCAGATGTGAAGGTCCGGTAGCAGTCTTGCACACTATACTGCAGTGGTTCTTCCTCTTCTTCTTTCGTTTGCCTGAAATATGTCAATAACTGCAATGTTGTCTTTTGTATGAATCTAACAGTCTTTTTTAGTTCACTCAGCGGTCCATAGAGTTTATCTTCCACTGTTGTCTCTCTAGGCCAAAAGGTTCGCCTGGATATGTTGTAGTTTGGGCAATCCTGGAGTATGTGCTCTGCTGTCTGCGACGCCAAACCACATGTGCACATGGCTGAGTCACCAATCTTGAATTTTATATACATGTGGTTGCGTAATCTATTGTGTCCTGTTCTGAGGCGCAGAATAATGACCTGTTCTGGTCTGTCCATAACTGTGGTAGTCGTCTTGAGTAGGGTTTGGTGGCCTTCTGGCTGATTTGATCATTCTTTTCTTTTGGTGGTATGTAATGGGCACATCAGGTTGTTCTTCTTTTGCTCCTTCCTTAGCCAGTCGATCAGCTCTGTCGTTTCTGGTTACTTCACAGTGAGATGGTATCCACTGTATGGTGGCCTTATGCTGACTGCTAAGTTCAGAAAGTAGTGGTTCTCAACCGGTGGGGAATTTTCCGCCTACCCAATTTTAAGGATTTAAAGGGCGATTTTAAGGTTTCCCGGGGGGGGGGGGGAGAATTACCATTATTTGAAGATCGGGTTAATACAAGAACCGATTACTTGATATTGTCTTTCCCACCACACTTTACAGTTCTGTACTTCAAGCCCTTCTGAAATTCGTTTTATATCGCAAGTAGACCCGCAGATCACGTTTTATGTAGACGTCTAGACTTGTTTTAGTATGTGTTATTAAATTTAGCTTCCATGTTTACGTATACTGGGGAGGGGGGATTTATTTGGGGGAAATACGAAAGGGGGGGGGGGGGATGACGTTCTGAACATATGGTGATGGGGTACATGGGCCAAAAAAGCGTTGAGAACCACTGGTCTACTGGTTTCTGAGCTTGGATAGGGGAAGGAGCGTCGTGCGACAGAGCCTTCATGGAAGAGGTACTTCAATACGGGGTCGGGAGAAATGCCCCTACACAAACCTTACTCTAATAGATGCACAACCTCGTCACTGTTGACACTATGTTAATGATAGTGCATCGATATATATATATATATATATATGTGTGTGTGTGTGTGTGTGTGTGTAGTGTGATATATAGTGTGTGTTAGTCTAGTAGTGTAGTGTAGTATATGTGTGTGTGTTAGTCTGTGTATGTGTGTGTGTGTGTGTGTGTGTGTGTGTGTGTGTGTGTGTGTGTGTGTGTGTGTGTATATCATCAATGCCATGTCAGCTGGCGTACGCATTCATGACTCTCTCACTCTTTGATTTTCTGGATTAACTCCGCTGATAATATTCCTCCATGCCAACGTCTCAATCCATCCAGCATCAATTCTCTTGGTCTGCCTCTGCTTCTCTTCCCCTCGATCTGTCCAGTTGTCACGATGTTCTCCGATACCTCTCTTCTCATCATATGACCTAAGAAAGCTGTTTCTCCCTTTCTTACTCTTACTTATTTCATATATATATATATATATATATATATATATATATATATATATATATATATATATATATATATATATATATATATATATATATATATATATATAATGGTTGCGGAAATTATCAACTAATTAATCGATTCATCGTTAATTTTTATTAACGATTAAATATTTTTTGTAACGATTAATCGAAAACTTTTCTCCCATCACTTACACAAATGAACCGGAAGTCTAAAAGTAACAACACGGCAGCGCAGAAATATAAACATATTTCCAGACGATTACTTGAACATTTTGGTTTTAAAGTATTGACTGATGGAAATATTGAAAATGCTGAAGAGGTTTATTGCGTTCATTGTGAGAAATCGTTTGCCTACCATGGTTTTAACACCTCGCTTACTTACCACCTCCAAGACAAACACCCACTACAGCAGGGGTCATCAAACTACGGCCCGCGGGCCGGATCCGGCCCGCGACGTCATTTCATCCGGCCCGCCGACGGTACTCAGACTTGCTTGATATAATGTGTGGAACACGAAATGTTGTGATACAATTTAAATGTAAATGTTATGTTTACAATAAAAGGGGATCTTGACAAGTGAGGTGACCTTTTGGCTGATATGTGTCTTAAATTTACCATTTTCAATTATAAATTATTGTATCTAGATTTTCATGTTTATTGTAATGTTTGCTTATTTTGCACCATCCCAGGTCCTTCCCCGGCTCGTGGTAGCGCCGCTTACGCTCTGACGTTACCATGGTGTCCATGACAACACACACACACGCACGCGCGCGCGCACACACACACACACACACACACACACATCTTTCCCTCCCCCAGATTCGTGCGGCTGTCAACACAGATCCGATGCTCCAGAAATATTTACTTCTTTTTGTCAGTCATCCATTTTGTAGGTATGTAACAAGGATTTTTTTGTTTGACAGTGATAGGTAAGTGAACTACAAGTGTGAACAGAGGCAATAAAGTAGCAAACGTAGCATAAAAATGCCATAGAAGCCTCGTGTTGTTACGAAAATATTATCCCCAGCTCAGAAGAATTTCCCGGTCAAGGTGTTAATCGAGCTGGTCTCTAGGCCAGTGTTTTACAACCTTTCTGCTGGATCATATCCTTACGCAAATGTTTACGTTGCTCAAGGAACTCTGTGCGATGATCCAAGTGTCTGTCCTACTTTATGTAATAAACCAGGTGGGCAGAAATGTTGCATTTAGGCGATTTCGGTCTGTTTCGGCGGAACCCCTGGCTGCCATTCGAGGAACCCCGGTTGAAAAACTCTGCTCTAGGCTGTTTATTTAGGCCGGCCCTATTTATATATTTTGCAAACCTTATTATGAGATATATTCTATTACCAAAGGTACCTATAAATTGTATATGTACCTTTGGTGAGCCGTAGCTTCACCAGTGATCCCTAGTCCTCTGCATTCCTTTGTTTCAATAGGATTTTAATTATATTTATAATTCAATGTCTTTTTTTCATTTTCAGATCCCGTGTACTTCACCCTTCATTATGGCTACCAAGAAAAGAAAAGTGGACGCCGAATGTCGCGTTTTCAATGAAGAATGGGGAGTTAAGTACTTCTTTGTGGAAACAAAGGACCAGAAAACCAGTTGTGTAATACGCAGCGAAAGTGTTGCCGTTTTGAAAGCGTACAAACTTCTGCGTCACTACGAAACAAAACATCTATCAACATATTCACAGTTCTCTGGAAAGTTACACTCTGAGAAATATGAGTCCACAAAACGTGGTTTAGAAACACAAAGAAATCTCTTCACGGGAAAATTTGCTGAAACTGAATCTGTCACACGTACAAGTTACACAATAATGCATAAGATGGCAGAACGAGGAAAACCGTTTACTGATGGCAACTTCATCAAAGAGTGTATGATGGAAGCAGCAAATGACTTGTGTCCTGAGAAAGTCGATTTGTTTGGAACTATCAGCCTTTCAGCAAGTTCAGTTGTGTGGAGAACAGAAGAACTTGAAGAGAACATAGTGCTACAGATACGCGAAAACACTAGGAACTTTTTGTGATATTCTCTGGCACTGGATGAGTTTACTGATCTTTCGAGTCCGTCACAACTTCTCGTGTTTATTCGTGGTGTCAATTAGAACTTTCAGATAACGGAAGAGTTGGCTCCGTGTGCAGCATGCATGGAACAACAACTGGAAAAGACATTTTCATGGAAGTTTAAAAGGCTTTGCAAGACTATAACTTTCAGTGAAATCAGCTTCGAGGTGTTACAGTTGATGGGGGAAAAACATAGCGGGAGTGAGGAAGGGTCTGATGGGACAGATCAGGACTCAGTTGGAAGATTTGCTCTGTTCATCGGTATGGCATCAGTGGTTGGAACAACTTATGTCTGTGAGCAAACATTATCAAAAATGAAGTATGTGAAGTCAACACATCGAACGAGATTGACTGATGAACATTTAAAAGCAATTCTCTTGATTGGATGCAGCAATTCCAAACCAACCATTGATGATATCTTGAAAGCCAAATATCAGTTTCACAAATCTCACTAACCTTTTCTGCTGCTTACTTTGTGAGATTCGGATATGTGCACACTAGGTCTGATGTATCTATCTTTTTGCTAACGTCGCCTTCTTTGATAACTTTTTTAGTAAATAAATATGTTGGTTGTCTTTGTTTTTTGTGCATTGCACGCCACTCACCCTTGATTAACTTAGTTTTTCGCTTTCCCCCCCCCCCACCACCCCAAAGCTTTCGTTCTGGCTTGCAAGTATTATTAAAGTTAGTTGCATATCCTTTACAGGACGTTTGCCGTCAACAACAGCATTTATTTTCTTGTTATTGTATGTCCTGTCAAGTTTACGTTCAGTAGTGTGCCATTGTTTCTGAACGACCGGCACCAATACCATAGCGTTTAAAAAAAAAACCAGTGCAACGCGGCCTGCTGCAAAATCGCGACGCCGGTATACGGGATTACGAACCCCGTCCGTAAGACCTTCGCCACTGAGACCGGCGCAAGTATTGTACAGAATAAATATGCGGCCCGCCCTCGTCATTTTGTCAGTTATCCGGCCCGCCGTGAAAAAATGTTTGGTGACCACTGCACTACAATATCAGAAACTTCAGCTGAGACGGTCTATTGCAGCTTCATCACCTACTTCGAAGCAAGCTTCTTTGAGTCACTTTTTTCGTTCGTCTGATCGTCCAGTGAGTGCTGCATTACATGATATTCAAGCATCACTTGCAAACTGGATTGCTAGTAGTGGCAGACCAATATCAATAGTAGATGACTACGGCCTTCAACAAGTATTACGGACAGCATTGCAAAATACTGATTATAAGCTACCTTCCCGCCGCACCATTAACAAAATGTTGACTGCTAAGTATAACAGCAAGATTCAAAGTGTTAAAGAATTTGTGAAAACGAAAAGGGAATTGAGCTAACAACAGTTGCTGGGACACCTACCTAACCACGTGGTGGTGATGTGTTCGAAACCCCCTAAAAGCGGAGATTTGTGTTCTTACATGTACCTGAGCCTAATGGTCGACCCAGCCTAAAATGGGTATCAGGAAAAGTGGCAACTACACATGACTCATAGATGTTGATGTTCATGATGAGCAGATGGAGAATGCTGCAACGAATGATGGAACTATATGTGAACCAGATGAAAAGCGTATTAAGCTAATGGAGTCTGACTTAGACACGGAAGATCATGTCGGCAGCTCTTCTGATGAATTGCTGCGTTATAAAATGGAGCAGAAAGTTGCTGAATCGGATGACCCTTCTACAATGGTGGAAACTTACGGAAGATCGATATCCAAAATTGGCATTCCTTGTCAAGACCATTCTGTGCATACCGGCTACCTGAGTTCCATGTGAACGATTGTTCAGCTCTGCTGGTTATACTGTTAATAAGACGAGCTTGTCACTTGAACCAAATACTCTCAACATACTCGTTTGTTTGCATAGTTGGTTATTAGATGACATATGAACAAGACAATCCAGTGTTATTTCGATGTTTGACAAATACGACTATAATTTGAGTTATGTGACTATAAATGGTTTACTTTAATCACAATTAACTATTAATTAATCGTTAATTTTTCAAAAGTTAACTATTAAATTTTAATTAATCGTTACCAGCCCTATATATATATATATATATATATATATATATATATATATATATATATATATATATATATATATATATATATATATATATATATATATATATATGCAGTATTCACCTAACGAGATACAGCAAAATATGCGAGACAATACATTGTGCAACATATTGTTTGTGGCTTCTGTGTTTAAATTCACTAAGGAATACATTGTTATGGATGTTAGGGAGCGTTTACTTATGGATAATAACCAATATTCAGATGAACTGACAAAAGAAGCAGAAGACGCAGCAACAACAACAGGAAGCTTCCGAGAGCTTTTGACTGTGTGAAAGAGGATGCGTATGCTTGCGTGGTTTTATGTATGGTTGAATGTGGGCATGAGAGAGAGAGAGAGAGAGAGAGAGAGAGAGAGAGAGAGAGAGAGAGAGAGAGAGAGAGAGAGAGAGAGAGAGAGAGAGAGAGGGGGGTATAAATGAGTGAATGATTTGGTGTTTGTGATTGTATGTGGGTATATGTGTGTGTATGTATGGAAGTGAGTGTAATGTGACTGTGGATGAACGACTGTATCACTATTTATGTATTCCCGTGTGTGGGGGTGTGTATGTGTCAACATGGGTTGTGGGAAGGAGTGTATATGTGCCTTGCTGTATGTATGAATATGTGTGGACGCGAGAGAGGGGGGGGAGAGAAAGAGCGATGGAGAAACAGAGAGAGAGAGAGAGAGAGAGAGAGAGAGAGAGAGAGAGAGAGAGAGAGAGAGAGAGCGTATTGTATTATGTTGTAGTATAATAAAACATCCTTACCATTTCCTAGCATTGACGCCCTTAAAACTACCAATCCCAAATAATTACTGTTTAAGTACCTTACTTTTGGGAAAAGAAAACAGAGAAAAACTCACCCGTAGGGTAGCTTAATTTATTTGGCATTAGTTTAGAATTTTGGCCTTAGTTTGATTCACGTACTTGGCCAACCGTCGTCGATCTTTTGAAACAAAGGCACTAGATTGTCCATGTTGGTTCAGGAGAGCACAAAAGAAAGACGTCGGCCTTTCCCTTCGGGGATAGGCGATTATAGCCCTAAAATATGGCATTCTCTGCAGCAATGGTATGTTAAATCTACATTATTAATATGTATTTATGTATTTTGATAAGGTACATAAACCATTGTGTTAAATTAAGAATTAGAATAATAAATCAACAATTCTTGTAAACCAGAGTCTGAATGATTTTACTACTGAGCACATGTGTGTGCCACGCTGTAATTTTTCCTATGCTATTACAATTTCAAATCCCTATGTTAAATCTCTTATAGGCATTGTGAACTTATATCTAACTAGCAGTGCTTATAACCTATAAATATTATGTGTACTGTAGAGTATCAAACTTACGTCAGAAACATATTCTAGAAACTTTTCTCAATGGGAGAGCAGACTCATGATTCATACTTCACAGTAGAGAACTCGTTTCTGCCAATTTCATATTCCTATGTTTAAAACCTCTTATATGCATTGTGAACCTATAACTCACTAATAATGCTTATAAACTGTAAAGATCCTATGTAGAGTAGATTCACTTTTAAGGACATTTCTAAACCTTTTTTTATCCATGCGGAGACATACAAATGATTACGCATATCATGGACTCAGTTCATTTTGGATAAATTTGTTGCTAAATTGCTAATATGTAACTCGAACTCTCGTGCCGAATTTTGGTACATACTTCTACGGTCATGTGATGAGAAGAGAGGCATTGGAGAACATCGTAACAACTGGAAAGATCGAGGGGAAGAGAGGCAGAGGTAGACCAAGAGAAGTGATGCTGGATGGATTGAGACGGTGGCACGGAGGAATATCAGCAGCAGAGTTGATCCAGAAAACCAAAGACCGAGATCTGTGGAGAGCCATGAACGCCTACGCCAGCCGGCACGGCACTTGATGATGATGATGATGATGATGATGATGATGATGATGATGATGATGATGATGATGATGATGATGATGATGATGATGATGACTTCTTGTTAACACATTAGTAACCACCCCTGAGGGGTGATAGACATGTAATATTTTCATAAAGATGCTAGGAAATTGCCCTTCGGAAATTGCCTTGTTTGAGAATATAAATTCAAGAATAAAGACTGTAAACGCATGTTATAACCAAGCTTAGTCACACCGCACCAAAGGTGATAGACACCAGGAATAATATTATATGTTCCAAACACTTATCAGACCGCATAAATCATTTTTAATAGATAAGAAATTATCTTAAAAATAGCAGCACTTGGCAAAATATATCACAGCGTTCACTAACCTCATGATGCTGTAAGCTGTGGGGGAAAACAATTTATGTTTTAGTGTATGGATTAACCCATGAGGAAATCCAAAAACATAGGCTCCTTGCATCATCATTACACACACACACACACACACACACACACACACACACACACACACATTGGCACCTTGCCGTCTTGACAGACGATAGTTTATGCTTTAAAAAGGCATAATAACTTTTACCTATGGCGGTAGCGCATGTGACTGATACGGCCAATTTGCGCTGTAAATGTCCGTTCACAGTGGGTGCATGTGAAAACGTGGTCATTTCCGCCATCATGCACCATCTTACGTCTCAAACGATCGGTGTGTGACTTATCTGCAATAATTTTCTCCTTTGTCTTTATTCCATTTCTGATGTTTGCCCTCCATGCAACACGTTCAGCGGCGACTTGCTCCCAATGTGCATTATCAATGCCTGTATCAATCATGTCCCGCTTACACACATCTTTGTATCGTAGTAGAGGCCGACCCTGAGATCTCTTACCCATCTGTAATTCACCAAAAAAGATGTCCTTTGGTATTCTACCATCATCCATCCTCCTAAGATGTCCTATCCATCTAAGTCTACGAAGACTGAGCATGGAATAAACTGTCACACAACCTGATCTTTCCAATACTTCAGTATTTGTGATTTTGTCTTGCCACTTAATACCAAGAATTCTTCGCAGACACCGCATATGAAAGCTGTTTAAATGTTTCTCTTGGTGTGAGTAAGTTGTCCAGGTTTCACTGCCATAAAGAAGAGTACTAAGGACACAGGCTTGATAGACAAGGACTTTTGTTTTTGCAGTAAGCTTCCTGTTCTCCCAGACTCTTTTTCTTAACCTGTTCATTGTTGTTGCTGCCTTACCAATCCGGATGTTGATTTCCTGATCTAGGGATAATTTGCTATTTACCACTGATCCTAGATATGTAAAATGGTCTACCATCTCTAGTTCGGCGTCGTCAATAAAGATTGATGGTACCCCATGTGCACCTTGTGACATAATCTGTGTCTTCTTTTTGCTAATTGTTAAACCAAATTCAGAACAAGCATTGGAGAATGCAGATAGTAGACATTGCAATTCTTCCTCAGAGTGGGTCGTAACTGCAGCATCATCTGCAAAAAGCAACTCTCTGATCAGTACCCTCCTAATTTTGGTCTTGGCCTTCAATCTCTGAGCATTGTAAAGGCCGCCATCTGAGCGTGAGTGAATGTATATACCACCATCCTGATCACGAAAGGCATATTTCAGTAGAAGTGAAAAGTATATTCCAAAGAGGGTGGGAGCTAGTACACAACCTTGCTTAACTCCACTCTTGATTTCAAATTCTTCAGAAGTTGCACCATCAAACTTGATTATACCCTTCATGCCTGTGTGGAACGATTCCACAATGGACAGAAGAGTTGGTGGGCAGCCAATCTTCTTTAGTGCCTTGAACAGACCCTCACGACTGACCAAATCAAATGCCTTTGTGAGGTCGATGAAGGCAATAAACAGTGGTTGATTCTGTTCACGGCATTTTTCTTGCATTTGTCGCAATGGGAATATCAAAACAATGGTAGACCGGTTCTGTCGAAAGCCACACTGTGATTCGGGGTAGACTTGATCTCCTAGGACTTGAAGTCTGCGCAGAACAATTCTGGCAAATACTTTTCCAACAATACACAGAAGTGAGATACCCCTATAGTTGTTGCAGTCGCTCCGATCGCCCTTGTTATTGTACAGTGTTATGATGCTTGAATCTTTGAAATCCCGTGGGACTTGTCCTTCTCGCCAGCATAGCTCTATTAGCTGGTGGATCTGTAGAGTGAGTGTATCTTGCCCACTCCTGATAACCTCTATTGAAATCCCATCCTTACCTGGAGCCTTGCCAGATGCAAGTTCATTTATAGCACACTTAACTTCTGTTATGGTGGGAAGTGTGTCCAGGTGGTCAAGAGTTGGTAGAGCCTCTATGGCGTTGAGGGCATCATCCGCTAGTTTGGTCTCACTTGAGTAAAGCTCCAAATAGTGCTCTACCCATCTGTCCATCTGCTGTTTCTTATCAGTGATGATTTCTCCAGTCAAGGTTTTCAATGGTGCACTTCTTTTGATCACTGGACCACAGGCTTTCTTTATTCCTTCATACATGCTTCTTATGTTTCCCTTATCACTTGCGATTTGAATGGACTCACATAACTTGATCCAATAATCATTTGCACACTGCCTGGCAGCCTTTTGCACATCCTTCCTAGCTTGCCTTAGCTCACTCAGAGTGTTACGCGTTGGTCTTTCCTTGTTTCTTAAGAGAGCTTTCTTCTTCTTATCAATCAAGGGCTGCAGAGTCTCGCTGTTTGCCGCAAACCAGTCCTGCCTCTTATGATCCACAGTGCCGTAAACCCCTACGGCAGTTTTATAAAGAGTTTCCTTAATTTGACCCCACTTTTCATTTACTGTACAATTTTCTGGTGTATCAGTGAAAGCGTCTTCAAGTTGCTGTTGAAACTGAAAGCACTTTTCAGGATCGTGAGTGTTAATAATATTAATCCTAGGGCTAGATTTGTGTTTAGCTGTGTAGATTCTCTTTGGTCTCAGTCTAACCCTTGCAACAACCAAAGAATGATCCGTATCACAGTCAGCACTGTGGTAACTACGAGTCAATGATATATGGTTCAGATGTTGTCTCCGTGTGATGATGAAGTCCAGCTGGTGCCAATGGCCAGATCTTGGATGGTTCCATGTGACCTTATGCATCTCTTTTGTTGTAAAAAAGGAGTTTGTAATATATAGGTCATTACTGGTGCAATGCTCCAACAGCCTTTGCCCATTTTCATTCATGCGACCGATGTTGTATTTTCCAAGGCACACTGGCTATGAACTCGAGTCCTTGCCCACACGAGCATTGAAATCACCGAGCATATAAATGTAGTCAGATTTTGGAACTGCCTTGATCACGGAGTCTAACTCCTCATAGAACGAATCCTCCACATCATCAGAGGAATCGAGTGTCGGTGCATATACAGTAATAATGGAGGCAAAACCACAAGAGGTTGCCAAGCGCAGGGATAATAGTCTTTCATTTCCTCCTGCTGGAATTTCAATCATTCCCAGTAGCGAATTCTTCACTGCAAAGCCCACACCGTGTTGCCTTTTTTCTGCCTGCCCTCTACCCTTCCAAAAAAAAGGTGTAATTGTTTTCCCTGAGTGACCCTTCCTCAGCGAGGCGAGTCTCCTGCAGGCCAGCAATATCAATGTTAAGACGATTGAGTTCGGCATCAATCACAGCCGTTTTTCTCACATCGTCAATATTGGTCAAGTCAGTGGAAAATCCTGGACACATGGTTCTCACGTTCCAGGTTGCAAGCCGTAGCTTGAGGTTTCTATTTTTATTTTTGTTTGTACCTGGTGCATTGGTTTTCAGCCTGCGATTCAGATTTTGTCCTAGCCCCAAGCACCCATTGAAGCAGGCAGGCTGTGGCGTATCAGCACCAAATTAGCTGGGGGATGCCCAGCTTGAGGCGTGCGGTAGCTGATCAGCGACACCTGTAGGTGTCTCCCGCCGTCAGAGGCAATGCGTGGCGCCCCATGTCTACGCCAATTGACAAGGACTTATAACCCGTAACAGTTGCCTCCCGCTTTGATTCCGAGACCAGTTAAGACCAAGGATGGAGTTATTGCCTCTCCATAGCACAAAGCCAGGGCTAAAATATAGAGATCATGTGTTGCCCATGCAGCATGATCCCTCTCTCGGCCTGCCTAGTTCACTCCAGAGGAAAGTTAACACCCCTACATCTGGAACAAGACAAGCTGCAGAAGCTGCCGGATCAGCAAAGCAATGCTCTAACTGTCCGCCTGTCGGAGCTTCGATCCTAGACCAGCCGCCAACCAAGGCTTAGGGCCTGGTCTGCCCTGCCATGACATTTTGTCTTTAGCTTGCGTTTCCTCGCACCAAGGTAAGGCTTGTACCCTCCCAATTGTGCTCTTCCGTCCGAAACCGTTGGCACAATGTGGGGTGTCGGGTTTGGTAAGCGCCGCCCAACGTTCGCCGCTAACAGAGTGCATCATCATTATGATTAATTATTATGTATGATTATCATGTATTTAATATCAGAGAAATGTACATGGTGGTTTTCTCTGTTATAAGAATAATATTCAGTCCTGATTCTTACTCTTTATTGTGGGAAATACGCATTGTAATGTGACTCGTGTGGAAACATGAGATGATGTAGGAAACCTGGATATGTCAGTAATTAAGAAGACAATGTTGAAGAGCCTTGGCCTAATGGTGATTATAGTGACGGAAGGAAGGCGCGGCATTAGAAACCACAGAGATTATGTATAGGTTATTCTCTTCAAGTAGAGAGAGAGGCAATATCAACATGTTTGGATGGACAGAATGGCTTCACTCATTAAAATAGTTCCCATTAACAATCGCAGAACAAAACATAGAGTGAAAAGATACCTCACTCACTATCAGAGCTAGGAAAGCTCTACAACAAGCGACGAGGGACAGGGAACTTGGAAACCCACTCCTATCTCCTTCCCCTTTTTTGTTTGTAATTGTGTTGTGAAAAGGTTATCACACCACAAATTATTAATGCCTGTGTTGTATTCTTTGTCATCCCTTTTTTATAGCGAGTGGTGGATTTGGTGGGACTGCGTTGCATCACTATCAACTGGAAACTGGGTAAAAAGCCAGACAATAATAAATGACAACCTGTCCTAAAACAAAGTCTGGGCCAACACAACCATGTTTACTGCTGCATGTACTAGCTGCCATAGCCAGCAACAGACAAATTCGAAGACAACTGACTGCGTGATTTATGAAGTCCTATTTTAGTAGGAAAATCCAGGATGGACTTCAGGATCTAAAAATATACAAAGATGAAGATCAACAGAGTAACTGACAACAGTGTATCGTCTGCTTTACTTCTGAGAAGTACCACCTAAAGCCTCGTCACTCAGCACCATCAGTGAAACTATAGGCAAATACTACGTTACTAAAACTAGCAACAGTGAGAACCCTTCAACTGTCGGTTGGATTACCAAGTTGATATCCAACAATGGATAGGTCTTCGAAAGAAAGTCTCACAGCAGCAAAAGTAAAACATAAGGTTTCAGACACTCAACACCAAGTTCTAGACACTAACACCAACTCAATCAAATGGGAAGAGACACTGAAACAACATAAGCCAGTACAACCAAGGTACCAACTTAAGATCCTCTGAAACATAACTACAGCGGATTACCTCAAGGTTCCAAAATCTGAAACACCCTGGAAGAAGCAAGATTCACTTGAGATCTCAGACCTGATCATCATCAATAAGACCATATGAAAGCAGCTAGCGGAGTACATGCCGCTACGCCTGCAACAAAAAGAATCCTCTGATTGTTTGCAACCCTGTTTCTGTGCTGGAATTATTCATCTTCTGATCCATGTATGTGCAGATCAATCCTGGACATTTTCACAGATGCTACCAAAGAATTACTTAGTATATATGTTCCGACACTAGACTAGATCATAAACGAATGACTCTTTGTTGGTCCCATGTCAACCTAAATACCATCAAACAAATGTGGAAGGGGTTATAGACTCGAGATTGGGTGGGTGAAACCTCTTTGTGAGCCCAATTTGGGATTCGGATAGTTAAAGTCGAAAAGCTGAACGGACGTCGACTTTTCATCAGACCTGATGATAAAAGTAATTACCTTCTGCAGAGCTTAAGTTGGAACTCCTGAAGTATGACCAACCTGAGGCCCCAAATTTCACAACGGCACCGAGCCCCTGGCAACAGAATATTCGTGATTCTAGCCCCGCGGAGGGGATATGTAGTGTGTAGTATTTCAATTCCTGGAGTATGGATTATAAAATATTCACCAGCTAATTACCAGTGGATACATATTAGGAACACAACTGAGTGCATTAATTCGGTACCCAGATAATGGGAATAGGATCTCATCTACATTAGAGATAAACACTTAACCGCACACCAGGAGATAAAGGGACTCTATTAATTTGTTTAATTGAGTACCAACTGCTTTTTATATGTTTTTTCTATGCCATCGATTTATAAGGTCAGTAGCTTTTTTTTAGTGAATGGTAGAACAAACAGGTGATTGTTGCTTTGGTAAATATTCTGACACCTTCTCATTAATAATTTTAAATATAAGAATTGTAACTGGTGTCAGAAACATATGTTTTATATGTCTGTTTTTTTATGAACTCATACCGTGGTTTCTTTTTGTGTAAAAACCAATGGATGGTTCAATGGTGGTATAACCAATTATTGGTTGTTTGTGGTGAGTACATAAATATGATTATACTGATTTTGGGACAGTGGGGTTGTCATATGGGATTGTACACCTATGTCATAATTCATGTGATTTATACCTATGTCCTAGGTCATGTCATGCAAAGCCCAGAACTGAATATGGCCATTATATGTTTGTATGTTACCTCAGATTTGAGTTTATTCTTGAACAGTGTGTCCAAATGTTGATGTCTCCATCAATTGTGTTGATGTTTGTTCAACAGTGGTTGTTTCTATGTTATAAACAATCAATATCCTCTAACTCTATAGTAAATTAAAAGTGTGATGAAGTGGGAAGGGAAACTTACACACAGATGCCTTTGTTTCAAGGATTGAAGTGTTTTCTCCTGGTGTTTGTGGTAAATATCCCTGATCACCTTGCATTCTAACAGTGACCAGAGACTCAACTAAATCCCCCAGACAACTTAATGAAATATTCTCATAGAATAAAATCCACATCCCAAATATGTATAAGTACATTTTTGTTTGTGAATTTGTGATTGTGCGTGAATATATGTGTGAAAGGGAGTGTGTATTTATGTGTCATTAAATTGGTGCATAACAGTGTGAGTTTGCTTAAATGATGTATGTATGTGTGTGTTTATGCATGTGCGAGTGTACTTGTGTCTGCCTGTCTCTCTTATAACATGATAATATGCATTGTTTATGTTTACAAATTTCATTAAACAATGCTTTTTTCACATGTGAATATAACATACACAATAGATAATTGATAAACTAAATATGAGTGATGGAAGGGCTTAATGTAAGACGGGCCTTCGCGCCCAATTTGTGACCCTTTGAACATAAAGTTCGTTCGTTCGTTTGTTCAAAACACCACAAGGAAAACAGCGGATAAATGTAATCAGCCAAGCGGACGTATAAGAAATAGCAATGGACAAGTTCTCACCAATATCAGAGATCATGTGGTCAGGCGGGAGTCTCTGTGGCGAAGTGGTCAAGCCGTTTGGCTCGTGCTCCGAAGGTTGTGGGTTCGATTCCGGGCCGCACCCTTCGGTTTACGAGTTAAATGTTTCGGAGACTCCTGTGGGTCGTCGCTAAAAGCTACGGAGTTCGTGCTTTGTGCGACGCTTTCCGTGCTGCGGAAAAAGACCGAGCCATATGGGATAAAACCCGGTGCAATGAAGTCGACCCTGTCGACTTTTAAACGACTTCTTTTTTTTTAAGGTGGACTTAACTCCTTGAGGAACTTCTGAATAGACCAGTCTCTGTGGACACCTTCGGTTGTCCAGATAGGCAGGCCGGCGTCTAGCGACCACGCTACCGTGGATCCCGTAATACCGGGTTCTGTTGAGTTAAGACTACATTACCGGACCTAGAGCAAATCCATATCTCTTCAATCTCCAGGAGGAGAAGTCAGACTGTTTGTGTCCTCAAAGTTTGTGCAACATCCTGGATATGATTGCATCGATTTGAACTTTCTCTCAACAGGAAATGTGGCAATGAAACTTTCAATGGCACGGCACTGTATCTATGTTTACCGAACATTGGTCAAAATCCCAACTTCGATTTCACCAGCTTCGACAACTTTGGGATGGCTCTGTTGTGTGCCTTTCGGTTGATGACGCAGGATTTCTGGGAGAGTTTGTACCATCTGGTAAGTGGAATATTGTACGTGAGATGGGCCAAATATAGATTTCTCAAAATTTCTAAGAAAGCCAGAAAACAAGTTTTATGATTTTATATACTGTACCTGTCTGTACCAACTGGTAAGTGGGCTCCTGTACATGAAAACGACAAAATATCATTATCATTATCAAGTGCCCTGCCAGCTGGTATAGGCGTTCATATGTCTCCACAGATCTTGGTCTTTGGTGTTCAGAATCAACTCTGCTGATGACATTCCTCCATGCCATAGTCTAGGATCATCCAGTATAATGTTTCTTGGTCTGCCTCTGCCTCGCTTCCCTTTGATCTTTCCAGTTGTCGCTCCAATGCTTCTCTTCTTATCACTTGGCCAAATAAAACTGTTTATCTCTGTCTTATTATTGTATACAGTGTTCTAGTTTCACTAGCCTTTCTTAGGCAGTCGTTGTTAGTTACTCTGGCAGGCCAAATATAGATTTAAACGCTTTCTGAGAAAGTCAGAAAACGAGTTTGACGATATTCATATACCTCCCTAGTTCACGGCCATGCGCATGAATATAGCAAGGGGAAACTATCACATTATGCATCTCAAGAAACTTAAAATAAAAGCCGATAAATTCTATTTTAGATATTAGATATGCAGATGACACGGTTATTCTTTAAAATAATGCTAAAGAATTAAAATAGTTGATTCTGTCTGTCAAGCGACACGGTCTCATCTCATCTCATCATGTTCTTCTTGTAACTTGCGGTGTCGAGGTGAAGTATAAACTTCGTGAGAGTGCCCGATTATGGGCACTTATTATTATGCGACACGGTAAAAAATAAAAATATGTTTTGTGTACTAAAATAAAACAAGTAGCGTCAGCGGACAAAGCTACACACCAAGAAAAGATCACAATAACAATGGAGTCACTGAAAATGTCACAAACTGTGATTATCTTGGCTAAACAATCGAAAGTAGTGGAGACTGTCCAACAAATATGAGACCCAGGCTGGTCAT
Source organism: Cepaea nemoralis (assembly GCA_014155875.1). NCBI lineage: Eukaryota > Metazoa > Mollusca > Gastropoda > Stylommatophora > Helicidae > Cepaea > Cepaea nemoralis. The sequence continues at coordinate 38,073 of JACEFZ010007072.1, forward strand.
AGCAATACAAAGTTTAAACAGTATTAATAATCTATGCCATGTCGTCTACTGCCTGTAGTACCCGGGGGGGGGGGGGGGGGGGTTGTGAACCTGAGTTATTAAGGCCGCCTGGCTAGTGCAATCTCCGCGAACCTGAGTTATTAAGGCCGCCTGGCTAGTGCAATCTCCGCGAACCTGAGTTAGTAAGGCCGCCTGGCTAGTGCAATCTCCGCGAACCTGAGTTATTAAGGCCGCCTGGCTAGTGCAATCTCCGCGAACCTGAGTTATTAAGGCCGCCTGGCTAGTGCAATCTCCGCGAACCTGAGTTAGTAAGGCCGCCTGGCTAGTGCAATCTCCGCGAACCTGAGTTATTAAGGCCGCCTGGCTAGTGCAATCTCCGCGAACCTGAGTTATTAAGGCCGCCTGGCTAGTGCAATCTCCGCGAACCTGAGTTAGTAAGGCCGCCTGGCTAGTGCAATCTCCGCGAACCTGAGTTATTAAGGCCGCCTGGCTAGTGCAATCTCCGCGAACCTGAGTTATTAAGGCCGCCTGGCTAGTGCAATCTCCGCGAACCTGAGTTAGTAAGGCCGCCTGGCTAGTGCAATCTCCGCGAACCTGAGTTATTAAGGCCGCCTGGCTAGTGCAATCTCCGCGAACCTGAGTTATTAAGGCCGCCTGGCTAGTGCAATCTCCGCGAACCTGAGTTATTAAGGCCGCCTGGCTAGTGCAATCTCCGCGAACTGTGCAGACCAGAGTTTTATTTTTGCCCCCGTCAGAATAACAACACCACACCTTACCGAGGTTTCGAACCCGGGTCTCCCGGAGGAGAACCCGAAGTTCTTAGCCATTCGACCAGCCGCTCCCCTAATAACCTATGTAAGCAATATAAAATAACACACATTAATTCAGCTTTACAGAACACAATTACGAAAAACGCAGGACGTTGCGGCGAATAGACTTCATCAGCAAACAAATGCATTTCACAAAACACTAGAAATAATCACGGAGAAGACCCTCCAGTTAGTACACTATGGCATAAGAACGGGATGTGAAGAATGAAAAGATAATAAAAAATGAGAAAACGGAGAGGAAATGAATGTTTTGAGAAAGAAATGTTACTGTTTATCTCAGAATCCCAGGCTGTGATACTAACAAGAATTTCACCTGGATCCTCTTATTTAGACAGCCGTGGGAGTCTGTGGTGTAATGGGGACCGGGGTAGGGGGTGGTATTCTTAGCATTCTTCAAAGGAATAGTACATCTGTGATCTCTGGTTCTCCATGAAGTGAAAACTCACGGGTGTGGGTGAAGCTTGGCAATTTACCAATCATCTGATAAGCGCGGAGGTCAGCTAGGCCGAACATATACGAGCGCTGGCTTTTAAACATCCGGTGTGCTGGTGACCTAGACCGGTCAGTTGGACTAAGATGTTGACTTCTTGTCTTTAACTTGGGAACTGAAGCATCAACCATACACCAGCTCCTACTTCTAGCGCACTGGGCTGAGTTCTGCGTGTCGATTAGCTTTCCCTATTTACTAGGATACGTCGCCATAGGGCGAATCTACTCCGACTTCTAAGGTACTTGTAATTGACGTCCCCAACTGTATTTACACACTCATTGGTTATATTGTCCACTATATGCATATGCACTTTATTTACACGTTCATGTGTTACATTGCATATATATTTTATTTTCATGTTCATTTATTACATTGTCTAATAATAGCAAGTACACTTTATCTACACGTTAATTGGTTGTAATGTCCACTACATTCATTTTAATTTAGATGACAGGACATGGCAATCAACACCAGCACTTTGGCTGTTTATGATTCCTGGGCAAGTTTTACATTCAGTAGTTGGCTATTGCTTTCTGAACGACCGGCACCTATACCTTTTTCGAAAAAAAAAAAAAAAAAAAACAGCAACGCTGTGATTCGAACCCGGGTATATGGGATTACGAATCGCGTCCGAAATTTCATCGCCACGGAGCAGGTTCACCACGGAGCAGGATCGCCACGGAAACCGGTCCACTGTATGCATATACACTTTATTTACATGTTCATTTGTTACGTTGTCTAATAAAATCTTTCATACTTTATTTTCCCACCCAGGTTTTGAGAGCTGAGGGTTCGCCTCACTTCTTGTATTTCGTGATAGTTATTCTACTGGGATCCTTCTATCTGGTCAACTTGATATTGGCCATTGTTGCCATGTCTTACGATGAAACCCAGAAACAGGATCAAGCCGACGCGGATGAGGAGGCAGCAGAGAGACAGGTCAGGTGGATACCATGTCGTTGTAGTATTCCCATACATTCCTACCACTCGTATGTTACCGGGGCCATACAGGAGGCAAAGAATTGTAAAGCAACGACAAACTACCTTCTTTAAAAGTGCCTAGTTCATTATGAATCGCTTAAAGTCAGATCATCGCAAGACAAGGACAGACACATTAAAATTAGCAACATGGAATGTTAGGACGTTAAACGACGACGAAAAATTAGATGGCATCAAACAAGAAATGGAAAGAGAGAACATTAATATTTTAGGGATGTGCGTAACGAGATGGACAAGATCAGGCATCAAGATAGATGAATATTTTAAGATTATTTATTCTGCAGGAGAAAATTGAGGGGAAAAGGGTGGGGGAGGGGGGGTGTGTGTGTGTGGCAACTATTTTGGACCAGCAAACATCACAATCAATACAAGGATATTGGGCAGTGTCAGTCAGAGTTCTACTAGTTAAATTATGCGGCAGATCTTTTAGCATAAATGTTATTCAAGTATATGTCCCAACAGGAAAATCCAGTGAAGATAGTGTAGGAAAATTTTATAATGACATAGAATCTGCTTTGAAGAAATGTAAAGATTCAGAAATAAACATCATAATAGGGGACTTCAATGCAAAAGTAGGAAATCAAGGTGTAGATACACAGTAGAAAACTATGCTTTAAGAGAGAGAAATGAAAGAGGATACAGACTTGTAGAGTTGGCAAAAGATCAGGAAATGATTGTAGGGAACACCTGGTTTAAGCAACACCCTAGAAGATTATTTATATGGAGGAGTCCTGATAGTAGGAACGAGCGAACGAACGAACGAACGAACTTTATTTTAAAAGGGTAACAAATTGGGCACGCAGACCCGTCTTAAATTCAGCCTTTTTGGATTGGAAACCAGATTGATTACATTTTGATTAGCAGAAGATTTAGAAATGCGCTAACAATAGCAAAAACAGTTCCCAGTGCTGATTGTTATAGTGACCACAGCTTACTTATAGGAACATTGAGGATAAAGTTGGAGAAAGCCAAGTATAAAACAAGAAACACTAAATATGAATTGTGTACATTGAGTAACGACAAGGAAATACAAAACAAATTCAACATAGAAGTACAGAACAGATTTGACATATTGTCTGATCTAGAGATCCTATTCCAGGTTGTGGATCATCAATGGGAAATATTGAGGAATTCAATCAGTTTGGCTGTGGAAACAACTATTCCAAAATTAAAGAAGGTGTGTTGTAAGAAATGGATGATTGAAGAAATTTTACAACTAATGGAAACAAGAAGACTCAACAAAAATATTCTGCCAAATATGAAGAAATTCACAGACAAGTCAGAATATTATGTAAGATGGAAAAAGAAGCTTGGCTTGAGAAAAATTGCTTAGAAATTGAAAAACTCCACAACAGACAAAATACCAAATTAGTACACAAAGGAATTCAGGAACATACTAATAAAAGAACAAGTACATCAGCAGGTTGTCTAAAAACTAAAGAAGGCAAAATCGTAATAGAAAAAGATCAGATCCTACATGTATGGAGAGACTGTGTGAAAACCTTTATAATGATAACAGAGATGAACAGTATGATATTCGATTTAATAATGAAGGACCGCCAGTTTTGAAGATGAAGGTTCGAAATGTTCACATATGAAAGCTGGCAAGGCCCCCGGTTCAGATAACATCACAACAGAAATGATTAAAACTTTAGAAGAATTTGGACTAGAGCAAGTCACCAGACTGCTGAACACATTATATGATACTGGAGTTATACCTTCCGAATTATGTAATTCTGAATTTATTACAATCCCAACGAAATCAGGAGCCTTGGGATGCGATCAACATAGAACAATTAGTATGATGAGTCACATCACAAAGATTTTGCTACGAATTATCATGCAAAGAGTGAACAAGAAAATACAACCCGAAATAGGGGAAGAACAATGTGGGTTTGTAGAAGGAAAGGCTACAGTAAATGCTGTGTATATGCTGCGTTCAGTTACTGCATATTCTATAGAAGTAAACAAAGATATACATCTTTGCTTTATTGACTACACAAAGGCTTTCGATAGAGTAAGACATGTCAACATGGTAGATATGCTTGCAGATCTACAAATTGATGGGAAAGACATTAGACTTATAAAAATCATATATTGGAAACAACAAGCTGCCATAAGGATTGATAATGAAGTGGGACAATATCAGCCTATTAAGAGAGGTGTTAGGCAGGGATGTGTAATGTCTCCAGATCTTTTTTCCCTATACAGTGAAAATATTTTCAGAAATGTAGAAGATATAAATGGAATCATCATTGGAGGACGAAACATCAATAACATTAGATATGCAGATGATACAGTATTGATTGCAGACAATGAGCAGGATCTGCAACAATTAGTAGATGCGGTTGTTGAACACAGTGAACAACTGGGATTAGAATTAAATTGTAAAAAGACACAGATTATGGTCGCCACTATGAAGAACGAAATACCACAATGTAATATACAAGTAAATGGAAATATTCTTCAACAAGTGAATCGGTACAATTATCTCGGAACAGTCATAACATCTGATGGGAGATGCCTTGAAGAGATTAGAACAAGAATCGCCATGGCGAAAGTAGCCTTTAGCAAGATGAAAAACATATCTGTCCAATAAAATGATGTCAGTTGAAACGAGAAAAAGAGTGTTGAGGTGTTACATAGAGCCTGTTCTTTTGTATGGATGTGAAGCTTGGACAATGAGCAGTCAAGCTGAAAAACATATGATGGCTGCAGAAATGTGTTTTCTGAGGAAAATGCAAAGAATACCATGGACGGAGAGATAAACCAATGATCAAGTACTACAGGAGACACATGAAAATTGTAAATTGATTAGAGAAATTAGACGCAGACAGTCAAAATATTTTGGACATGTTATGAGAAGGAATGGATTGGAGAACTTAGTGACAATTGGCAAGATCGAAGGGAACAGACCAAGGGGAAGACGGAGAAGAAAATACCTGAATGGCTTGGCCACATGGCATGGTCGAGACAGGAACACTGAGCTGATCCACGACTCTGTTGATCGAGTGAAATGGCGAGTCAAGACCGCCCAGGCTTTCCGGCATGGCACATGATTTGATTCAAGCTGACTAGAATATCGTATCGAAGCCGAGGGAAACAGGATGATCTGAGATAGCAACGCTGCCTGCTTTCGGGACAAGGAGAATATGAGCGTAGAGAAGAATTAGAAATAAATAGACAAAACCTTGCACCGCACCCGATGTAGAAACAAAGGATTCCAAGATTCTGAAGGAAGAGGTTGAGAATGGACATCTCTCAACCCAACAGTGAATTAAACTGTTTGGATGTGATGGCAAAAGTGAATACATATACGTAACTTACAGAGACTCAACTAACAAATCATCGAACAACACAAAAGCTACATATTTCTCTTCCAAAATCTACAACTTCAGGGACAACTAATGCTCACATAAACATTGAGTACAATAAAACAAAACATTGAAGACAACTGTAGTCAAGAATAAAACACTAGTGTTTCTAGCAAATAACCAGACCTCTGGCCTCTGTCTAGACCATGTCTCTAAGGTACACCAAGTACAGCAACTGAATGGTTAATCTTTATAACTAATTGTTACTCCACCCAAGAAAAGTAAAGTCTACAACGTTTATCCAGAAAATCATTTGACACCTTAAGAAATCCCCAAGAGAGCTTTAATATTGCGGTCATTAGCCACTCGTCTCACTACATCAAAGACTGCTCACAAATCAATTATTTACATAGGGAAAAACTACTCTAGTTGCTTTCTTAGTCGTAATGCAGGTGGAACGAAGATAATAAACAAAAAAGGGCTCACAGATCTCCTTTGTCTTGGTTTTATTCTGTTGTTTCAGGTTGGTGGCCAGGTCTGTCAAATATAACCGGCCAAATTTTTGGCACGGTTACAGCTTGGTGCCACTAAGGACTAAGAGAGGTTGGCGTGAGATTGGCTACCTCGACCAGTTATAAAACTGTAGCTGCACAATAAAATATTTTTTAAAAAATGAATAAATCTATAAAGAGCTTGGCTTGTGTTGGCTGGAAACCTATGCTCCATTAAAAGATGAAATGCTGAAGAAGAAGGAGGGTCAGGAGGAGTAGGGGTATGGCGGTGGAGAAGAAGAGGTGTTGCCTGTGGTAGATATGGAAGTGGTGAAGGAGAATATGATGATTATGTTGATGATGATGATGATGATGATGATGATGATGATGATGATGATGATGATGATGATGATGATGATGATGATGATGATGATGATGATGATGCAGGGGAGAAAAGATTATTTCTTATAGTACGGGATCAAAGCCTGTCTTTTCCGTACCCCTTGTGGGTTCTCGGGTTACTTCATTGTGGGTTCTCGGATTACACTCCTGTAAAATCCCTTTTACTCCCTTCTGGGGTCTCTCATTACTCCCTTGTTAGATCTCTGACTATTTCTTTGTGCAATCTCTACCTATTCCCCTGTTGGGATCTTTGACTAATTTTTTTGTGGAATCTCGAGCTATTATCCTGTGGGATCGCTAATTACTTCCTTCTAGAATCTATGGCTACTTCCATGTGGCATCTCTACTACTTCCTTGTAGGGTCTCTGGTTACTTCATTGTGGGATCTCTGATGACTACCTTATAGGGTCTCTGCTCACTTCCTTGTGAGAGCTCTGACTACTTTCTTTTGTGATCTGTGACTGTCAGTCCGCCCTTCTGTGCATATATCTGTCTATCATGTGTGTCTGCCTGCCTGTCTGTCTGTCTGTATGTTGGTTTGCCTGCCATACCTATCTGTCTGTTGGTTTGCTGTTGGTCAATTGGTCTGTCTGACTACCCACCTGCCTGTTAATTGTCTCTTTCGCCTAATTCAGTCCTCGGTGAAATAGAGAATGTTGTTCCACAGCCTACGCTTGTGGTGTAGACCAGCTTTGTAAAATAAATAAAAGAAATTTATGTGGAGCCCCCCCCCCCTCTCCTTACAAACACACACATACAAACACACACACACAGACAGACACACACACACACGCACACGCACGCACACACACGCACACACACGCACACACGCGCGCACACGAGGCATCAACACACACACAAATAGTGGGAAAGTGTACTGACCCCCCACTTCAACTTAACTACCAAGTACAGTATATATTGTGTCCCTCGTGCGATTGCTTGTCAAGCGTTAAATTTGTAGGATTGATAAGGTGGCCTTTTCAGACAAGACTGGCTATGGATTGGAGCTAGTTGCAGTACATGAGGACTAGCTAGTTTTCAGTTTTCTGCGCATTTTCTAGAAAGACAGACGAACAAACGACCGAACGAACCAACGAACGAAATATCTTTATTTTAAAACGGTGGCAAACAGTTCATGCAAGTCCGCTTACATTACCGTCTTATAAAGGTTGGCGAGGTAGATACCTGGTTACTCCACCTCATTTTCATCTGCCTAGTATACATGAGCCGGTCTCTCTGGCCGAGGGGTTACAACACTTTCTCCGTAATCCCGTTTATCACGCAGTCTCGTAAGCGGGCGAGAGCTGGCAGCGGTTCGACCCCCGCTGGTGACTTGCGGGATAACAGAGCCGGCCGCTCAGAAAGCAATGACAAACTACTGAGCGTAATCTTGCCAAGAGATCAACAGACAGCTGAAAGATGCTGCTGTTGACAGCTAAGTCCTGTAAAGGATACGCAAAAAAAAAAAAAAGTCTACATGAAGAATTAACATTTTCTGGAGCTTTTACCTTTATATAATATAAATCATTAACTGTCATGGGGATACCGCTTATCATGTATACATACATCGTTTATTGCTCTTTCTTGTATAAGGAGGTAGACGATAGAAAGGAAGCCATTAGCATTCTAACTAAAAGTCCCAGCAACTCATCGTGGAACGAATTTGATGGAGGCGGGAAGTTGGTCGTTGACAAAATGGATGAGAAGGAGAGACTGTCCATGACAAGTGACCACTCAATAGCCAGTGCTCATCTTAAACTTAGTGCACTTGAGCAGAAACGAGTAAGTGCTTCAATCACAGATCTGTTTATATATCTTACGTGTTCCTGGTTGTCTTCTTCTTCTTCTTCTTCTTCTTCTTCTTCTTCTTCTTCTTCTTCTTCTTCTTCTTCCTCTTCTTCTTCTTCTTCTTCTTCTTCTTCTTCTTCTTCTTCTTCTTCTTCTGTCCTTATAACCTATTGGAGCATACTCCCTCAACTATCTCACACTCACCTGTCCTATATTTCGTTATCTCCTACAAGCTCGCTCCATGTCCTCTGCGTATTCATCTGTCTCTAATTCTCTCTTTTATCTGTTGGCAATGAATGTAAATATCTCGTTCACGACGCTTGCGAAGATTTTTTGCCTATGTATACCCATTAAAATATATGGTGAACTCCAATCCAGTCTGATCAGCTTCAAACAGCTGGCTTGAGCCTTTGCATCTATTGATAGGACGATAGACTATATTTGGTATCTTTAACCGTTTTCATTGTTCTCACCGGATCTCTGATGCGGAGTCGAGAGATTGTCTTTCTTAGTTTCATCAGTGAAAGAAAGGGCAACTGAAAACGTACTCACTGTGTAGAGAAGCAGCGTTGCATCTCATCGTGTAGAAACTTGCTTGTAGAACGTCGCTCTCATCTCGAAACATCGACATGCTTCTTGGTCCATGTCCTCATTCACTCTCAAGCCGAACGTGTCTCCAGTGTATGCTGTGTCCATCTTCATCCTCGTCGTTTCCTGCCTCTTCTCCCAGGACGACATGCCTTTCATCAATGTCTTTTCCAAGCCAGTGGGACATTTAATATGGACAAACTAATTCATCTCCGAGATCAACCAGCCACTCAATCAATCAACCAATCAGTAAACAAGTCAATCAACCAACCAACCAATCAATTAACCAACCTTTACATTAACCAACCGGCTCGTTGCAAAGGAGTTACGGAAGCAGTTCGTAATACCGCATACCGCGTTCGAAACATAGCTGTGTCAGTTTTTTTATCGAAATGGTATGGGTGTCGGTCGTTCAGAAAGCAATGGCAAACTACTGATCGTAGACTTGCCCAGGAATCACAAACAGCCAAAAATGCTGGGGTTGACTGCTACGTCATGTAAAGGACATGCAACTAACATTACATTAACCAACCAATAAACCAGTTAATCAACCAACCAAGCAGCCAGTCAACCAATCAATCATCCAACCAGTAAACTAGTCAGTCAACCAATCAAGCAGCCCATCAACTAACCAGAAGTCCTATAATGACTATTTTCTTGTTTCCACAGCACAGCCTGAGTTTGCCCGGCTCTCCTTACATTTACCGTCGGAACAGCCGCGGGAGCCAGTATTGGCGAAAACCCCCAGTTCCTTCAGCCAAACGAGGACATGCCACTGACCGTCTACCTCTAGTACATCACACTCTAGAAAACATCCCGCTCCCTTTCGCTGACGACTCTGCAGCAGTTACACCATCTTCAGAAGATCTATGCAGCTACAACCTGCTTAAAAATGCACCCAACGGCCGCCATTTCAGCTTTGCTTCCCAGAAAAGAAATACAGTTCCACACCCAGAAGTTGTTGCAGTGCGCCAATCGGGTAGCAGACGAAGCAGCTATGCATCAAATTACAGTCGGGCTTCTCGCAAAAGTCGGGGATCCCAAGCTGGGGACAGAAGCAAGCTGGAGACTTTGCTGAACTTCAAGAAGGGCAAAGTTCCTGATGTTGTCCTGGACAAGTCGAAGCTGGATGATGACGTAAGAAAACGCTTTGTGTTCATTTATGAAAAACTATCTTTACTTTAGTCGTACTTTCATTATTTTCCAGTGCTTTGTCCTGTCCAAACGTTCCCCCCCCCCCCCATAAGTAAAAACAAATATCAAATAAAGGACGGAGGTCAGCATGGCTGAATGGAAAAGAACGCGCGTTCTTAAACAACCAGTGTGCTGATGCCGAGGTAAGGGGTTCAACCCCTACGCCGATCAGTTGAACTATAATGTTGACTTTTGGTCCTTGACATTGGGACGTAAATTACAAGTACCTCAGAAGTTGGGGTGGTTCGCCTGATGGCGACGGACACTGGTGATGGGGAAAGCTAATCTACACGCGAACATCAGTCCCGTGCTACTAGAAGTAGTGTGTGAGGACTACTCTTGAGTTCAAAGCGAGAGAGCGCCAATAAATAAATAAATAAATAAATAAATAAATAGGATTACATGTACCTGCACTCATAATGTAACCATCATGAAATGGCGGATCTCGCTAGCAAGCTGGACATGTACTGTCACATTAATTTTATATCATAAACATAGCAAGTCTGTATTGTATCAATTTTGCCCACGGGTGTGGTTGTATGTTGCCAAATTGTGAATACTCAACAGCAGGACTCAGTCAGCAGTGGTTCAGGGCAAGTCGTGGAGAAGGAGAAAGCATCGGAGAGTAACCCATTTCTCAGTCCCACTTCTGGTGGCCACAGTGTAGAAATGAAAGGTATTTCATCATCATTGTTATCGTCATCATTGTTATTATCATCATTGTTATCATCATTGTTATCATCATTGTTATCAATATCATCACCATAATTGCTATCATCGTTATCGTTATAATTATCATCATTATTATCATGGTCATTATCTTCATCATCATCGTTATCATTATCATCATCGTTATCTTCATAATCAACATCATCTTAATCATAATTGTCATCTTTATTTTTCTCAATATCATCGCTATCCTCGTCGTTATCATCATCACAATTATAATAAGCAACGTTATATCATCATTGTCGTCGTTATCATCGTCATGATAATCATTGTAATTATCATCGTAATCACCATCGTCATCACAGTCCCTTTACTACCACTTCACGCATCAGCATTATCATTTCATTTACATGATTTCGACATCGACAGAAAAAAAAAAAAAAACTAATGGGAAACCTTCAAGAAACAAATGAAAACCGTAAACTGATTCCAGGAATTAGAAGTGAACAGTCAATAATTTTGTGGCACTTTGTAAGGAGAAATAATCTGGACAACTTAGTTACATCAGGCAAGATTGATGGGGAAAAAATTGAAGGGGAAAGGAGAGAGATAAGATAAGATCGCTTGGCCAATTGACATATCGAGACAGAAACACAGCTGTTACAAGTCTGGTGATCGTGTGAATTGACAAACCATGACCAACCATGTGATACTCTTGGTACAAATTTTAAGTAGGTCAGTTTTATCAGAATAAAAATCCGGATCCGCCCCTATGAGTATGGAGCCCATCACCACTAGCGTCTAACCACCGCGCTACCACAGCTCTCTGTTTTATATATATATATATATATACTGCTCGTAAAAAAAACTAAGAAAGTATAAACGGACTGAACCTATGAAGACGCTTATACAACAACAGTGAATGCATAGTGAGAGTAACTGGAGGATACTCAGAACCCTTCACCATAAGATCCGGAGTACGACAAGGTTGCGTTCTGTCCCCTCTCTTGTTTATAACATATATAGACAACATATGTAAAGAAACCAGCCAAAACACAGACAGCAAGAACACCGCATTACGAGAACACAGAAGAAGAATCATCTGCAAATCTAACCATTAGAGAACTCCTGTTTGCGGACGACCAAGCACTAATAGCAAAATGAGAAGCTGAATTACAAGACCACATGAATAGTCTAAACGAAGTGTGTAGGGAACATAACATGAAAATTAGCACAAGTAAAACAGAGGTACTGACTATAACTATAGAAGAAAAAGCAACAACAATTTACCTAAACGAACATCCCTTGAAACAAGTAAAGAGTTTCAAGTACCTAGGAAGTATGATATCATCAAATGGCAAATCAGAAGACGAGATCTAAACTAAATGCAACAATGCAAACCACTCATTGGACAAATGGCACCAATACTAAAGAATATGTATCAATAACTACTAAGAAAGCACTTTACAACACAATCTTCCTACCAACTCTGTGCTAGTTAGTTAGTTAGTTAGTTAGTTAGTTAGTTAGCTAGTTAGTTAGTTAGTTAGTTAGTTCGTTCGTTCGTTAGTTAGTTAGTTAGTTTAGTTTCGTTAGTTTGTTAGTTAGTTAGTTAAGTTAGGTTGTTAGTTAGTTAGTTAGTTAGTTAGTTAGGTTAGTTAGGTTAGTTAGTTAGTTAGTTAGTTAGTTAGTCGCAGTTCCACTTCACACAACAGGTTCGTCCCATTATGGTAACTCTATGTTACCGATGCCAAACCTGGACATGACAGAAAAAGAGAAAAGAAAAATCACAACACAGAAATGAGATTCCTGAGAAGAATACTCATGTATCAAGAAGAAGATAAGATCAGAAGATGAAGAAATCAGACTAAAGTGGGGATTGTCAGCTGCACTAGATGTTATTAGAAGGTAGCAAGTCAATGGTTTGGCCATGCAAGAAGGTTACCAACTACAGTATACCACAAGCAGTGATGTAGCAGACCGAGAGGGAAACAAGGGAGAGACTCGGACCATCGTAAACGATGCACGCAGGGAATAACAGGAGTCCATGGGAATAGAATCCGATAAATGAAGACCATAAGCGGGCAACTCTGCCGCTGTTTATACTTCACCTCGACACTGCAAGGTACAAGAGGAAACATGATGAGATGAGATATATATATATATTCAGTGAAGGGTATATACTAATTAGTACGTGTACTATGTTATGATATTATGATAACATTTAATAACTATTATACGTGATGACTTACAGACGTCATGTACTCAAGACATCCTTGTATACAAGCGTCGGGGACACAGAAGAAGTAAGTACATTAGCAATTCTGAATTTCTTTATTTAAAATAGACTACCCCGTAAAAGTTAATCCTTGGTAACCTTTTCTTTTGGTTGGTCTTTGATTGGATGGAATACATACAAAATCCACAATTTACTTTTTCAATTAATCTTATATATAAAAGGCAATGTGTGTGGATATGTATGTCCTTTATGCGTTCGCGAACGGCCCATCCGATTGAGATGAAATTTTCTACACGCCTTCCTCTCATTCCAGCGCTGCCAACTGTCATATTTTTGTTTCTTCTTCTCCTCCTCCCTCCCTCCTCCCCTCCCTAAATACGTACGTAAATATATGATGATGATGATGATGATGATGAAAGAATCCCCGAACCAAACGCTAGGACAAGCGAAGAAAAATGACGTGACTACACAGAATCGTCACACGGCAATCATCATCATCATCAAGTGCCGTGCCGGCTGGCGAAGGCTTTCATGGTTCTCCATAGATCTCAGTCTTTGGTTTTCTGGATCAACTCTGCTGCTGATATATATGCCTCCATGCCACGGCAATATCAATAACAATTCATCTTTTTATGTGTAAGGAAGTTATCTACAGTCGTGTAGAAGGGAAGAGACAATCAATGGAAGGAGCCGAAATCACAAGAAACCTAGACGAGTATGAATTCGGAATGGCGAACTCCCTCCTCCTCTCTTCTCCTCCTCCCTCCTCCTCCTCTACCTCCTCCCCTCCTCCTCCTCCCTGCTCCTCCTCCCCTCCTTTTCCTCCTGCCTCCTTCTCCCTCATCCTCCTCCCTCCTCCTCCTCCCTCCTCCATCCTACTCCCTCCTCCTCCACCCATTAAAATATATGGTGAACTCCAATCCAGTCTGATCAGCTTCAAACAGCTGGCTTGAGCCCTTGCATCTATTGATAGGACGATAGACTATATTTGGTATCTTTAACCGTTTTCATTGTTCTCACCGGATCTCTGATGCGGAGTCGAGAGATTGTCTTTCTTAGTTTCATCAGTGAAAGAAAGGGCAACTGAAAACGTACTCATGTGTAGAGAAGCAGCGTTGCATCTCATCGTGTAGAAACTTGCTTGTAGAACGTCGCTCTCATCTCGAAACATCGACATGCTTCTTGATCCATGTCCTCATTCACTCTCAAGCCGAAGGTGTCTTCAGTGTATGCTGTGTCCATCTTCATCCTCGTCGTTTCCTGCCTCTTCTCCCAGGAAGACATGCCTTTCATCAATGTCTTTTCCAAGCCAGTGGGACATTTAATATGGACAAACTAATTCATCTCCGAGATCAACCAGCCACTCAATCAATCAACCAATCAATTAACCAACCTTTACATTAACCAACCGGCTCGTTGCAAAGGAGTTACGGAAGCAGTTCGTAATCCCTGCATACCGCGTTCGAAACATAGCTGTGTCAGTTTTTTATCGAAATGGTATGGGTGTCGGTCGTTCAGAAAGCAATGGCAAACTACTGATCGTAGACTTGCCCAGGAATCACAAACAGCCAAAAATGCTGGGGTTGACTGCTACGTCATGTAAAGGACATGCAACTAACATTACATTAACCAACCAATAAACCAGTTAATCAACCAACCAAGCAGCCAGTCAACCAATCAATCATCCAACAAGTAAACTAGTCAGTCAACCAATCAAGAAAGCCCATCAACCTAACCAGAAGTCCTATAATGACTATTTTCTTGTTTCCACAGCACAGCCTGAGTTTGCCCGGCTCTCCTTACATTTACCGTCGGAACAGCCGCGGGAGCCAGTATGGCGAAAACCCCCAGTTCCTTCAGCCAAACGAGGACATGCGACTGACCGTCTACCTCTAGTACATCACACTCTAGAAAACATCCCGCTCCCTTTCGCGACGACTCTGCAGCAGTTACACCATCTTCAGAAGATCTATGCAGCTACAACCTGCTTAAAAATGCACCCAACGGCCGCCATTTCAGCTTTGCTTCCCAGAAAAGAAATACAGTTCCACACCCAGAAGTTGTTGCAGTGCGCCAGTCGGGTAGCAGACGAAGCAGCTATGCATCAAATTACAGTCGGGCTTCTCGCAAAAGTCGCGGATCCCAAGCTGGAGACAGAAGCAAGCTGGAGACTTTGCTGAACTTCAAGAAGGGCAAAGTTCCTGATGTTGTCCTGGACAAGTCGAAGCTGGATGATGACGTAAGAAAACGCTTTGTGTTCATTTATGATAAACTATCTTTACTTTAGTTGTACTTTCATTATTTTCCAGTGCTTTGTCCTGTCCAAACGTTTCCCCCCATAAGTAAAAAAAAATATCAAATAAAGGACGGAGGTCAGCATGACTGAATGGAAAAGAACGCGGGTTCTTAAACAACCAGTGTGCTGATGCCGAGGTAAGGGGTTCAACCCCTACGCCGATCAGTTGAACTATAATGTTGACTTTTGGTCCTTGACATTGGGACGTAAATTACAAGTACCTCAGAAGTTGGGGGGTTCGCCTGATGGCGACGGACACTGGTGATGGGGAAAGCTAATCTACACGCAAACATCAGTCTCGTGCTACTAGAAGTAGTGTGTGAGGACTACTCTTGAGTTCAAAGCGAGAGAGCGCCAATAAATAAATAAATAAATAAATAAATAAATAGGATTACCCTGTACCTGCACTCATAATGTAACCATCATGAAATGGCGGATCTCGCTAGCAAGCTGGACATGTACTGTCACATTACATTTTTTATCACAAACATAGCAAGTCTGTATTGTATCAATTTTGCCCACGGGTGTGGTTGTATGTTGCCAAATTGTGAATACTCAACAGCAGGACTCAGTCAGCAGTGGTTCAGGGCAAGTCGTGGAGAAGGAGAAAGCATCGGAGAGTAACCCATTTCTCAGTCCCACTTCTGGTGGCCACAGTGTAGAAATGAAAGGTATTTCATCATCATTGTTATCGTCATCATTGTTATTATCATCATTGTTATCATCATTGTTATCATCATTGTTATCAATATCATCACCATAATTGCTATCATCGTTATCGTTATAATTATCATCATTATTATCATGGTCATTATCTTCATCATCATCGTTATCATTATCATCATCGTTATCTTCATAATCAACATCATCTTAATCATAATTGTCATCTTTATTTTTCTCAATATCATCGCTATCCTCGTCGTTATCATCATCACAATTATAATAAGCAACCCGTTATATCATCATTGTCGTCGTTATCATCGTCATGATAATCATTGTAATTATCATCGTAATCACCATCGTCATCACAGTCCCTTTACTACCACTTCACGCATCAGCATTATCATTTCATTTACATGATTTCGACATCGACAGAAAAAAAAAAAAACTAATGAAGAAACAAGAAACAAATGAAAACCGTAAACTGATTCCAGGAATTAGAAGTGAACAGTCAATAATTTTGTGGCACTTTGTAAGGAGAAATAATCTGGACAACTTAGTTACATCAGGCAAGATTGATGGGGAAAAAATTGAAGGGGAAGGAGAGAATAAGATAAGATCGCTTGGCCAATTGACATATCGAGACAGAAACACAGCTGTTACAAGTCTGGTGATCGTGTGAATTGACAAACCATGACCAACCATGTGATACTCTTGGTACAAATTTTAAGTAGGTCAGTTTTTATCAGAATAAAAATCCGGATCCGCCCCTATGAGTATGGAGCCCATCACCACTAGCGTCTAACCACCGCGCTACCACAGCTCTCTGTTTTATATATATATATATATACTGCTCGTAAAAAAAACTAAGAAGTATAAACGGACTGAACCTATGAAGACGCTTATACAACAACAGTGAATGCATAGTGAGAGTAACTGGAGGATACTCAGAACCCTTCACCATAAGATCCGGAGTACGACAAGGTTGCGTTCTGTCCCCTCTCTTGTTTATAACATATATAGACAACATATGTAAAGAAACCAGCCAAAACACAGACAGCAAGAACACCGCATTACGAGAACACAGAAGAAGAATCATCTGCAAATCTAACCATTAGAGAACTCCTGTTTTCGGACGACCAAGCACTAATAGCAAAATGAGAAGCTGAATTACAAGACCACATGAATAGTCTAAACGAAGTGTGTAGGGAACATAACATGAAAATTAGCACAAGTAAAACAGAGGTACTGACTATAACTAAAGAAGAAAAAGCAACAACAATTTACCTGAACGAACATCCCTTGAAACAAGTAAAGAGTTTCAAGTACCTAGGAAGTATGATATCATCAAATGGCAAATCAGAAGACGAGATCTAAACTAAATGCAACAATGCAAACCACTCATTGGACAAATGGCACCAATACTAAAGAATATGTATCAATAACTACAAAGAAAGCACTTTACAACACAATCTTCCTACCAACTCTGTGCTAGTTAGTTAGTTAGTTAGTTAGTTAGTTAGTTAGCTAGTTAGTTAGTTAGTTAGTTAGTTCGTTCGTTCGTTAGTTAGTTAGTTAGTTAGTTCGTTAGTTTGTTAGTTAGTTAGTTAATTAGTTAGTTAGTTAGTTAGTTAGTTAGTTAGTTAGTTAGTTAGTTAGTTAGTTAGTTAGTTAGTTAGTCGCAGTTCCAACTTCACAGCAACAGGTCGCCCCCATTATGGTAACTCTATGTTACCATGGCCAAACCTGGACAATGACAGAAATAAGAGAAAAGAAAAATCACAACAACAGAAATGAGATTCCTGAGAAGAATACTCAATGTATCAAGAAGAGATAAGATCAGAAATGAAGAAATCAGGACTAAAGTGGGGATTATAGCTGCACTAGATTTTATTAGAAGGTAGCAAGTCAAATGGTTTGGCCATGCAAGAAGGTTACCAACTAACAGTATACCACAAAGCAATGATGTACAGATCAGAGGGAAAGCAGTGAATAGGCCGACCACGTAAACGATGGACGCAGGGAATAACAGAGTCCATGGGAATATCGATAATGAAGCCCATAAGCGGGCACTCTACCGCTGGTTATACTTCACCTCGACACTGCAAGGTACAAGAGGAACATGATGAGATGAGATATATATATATATTCAGTGAAGGGTATATACTAATTAATACGTGTACTATGTTATGATATTATGATAACATTTAAATAACTATTATACGTGATGACTTACAGACGTCATGGTACTCAAAGACATCCTTGATCAAGCGTCGGGACACAGAAGAAGTAAGTACATTAGCAATTCTGAATTTCTTTATTTAAATAGACTACCCCGTAAAAGGTTAATCCTTGGTAACCTTTTCTTTTAGTTGGTCTTTGATTGATGGAAATACATACAGAATCACAATTTACTTTTTCAATTAATCTTATATATAAAAGGCAATGTGTGTGGATATGTATGTCCTTTATGCGTTCGCGAACGGCCCATCCGATTGAGATGAAATTTTCTACACGCCTTCCTCTCATTCCAGCGCTGCCAACTGTCATATTTTTGTTTCTTCTTCCTCCTCCTCCCTCCTCCCCCTCCCTAAATACGTACGTAAATATATGATGATGATGATGAAGAAAGAATCCCCGAACCAAAACGCTAGGACAAGCGAAGAAAATGACGTGACTACACAGAATCGTCACACGGCAATCATCATCATCATCAAGTGCCGTGCCGGCTGGCGAAGGCTTTCATGGTTCTCCATAGATCTCAGTCTTTGGTTTTCTGGATCAACTCTGCTGCTGATATATATGCCTCCATGCCACGGCAATATCAATAACAATTCATCTTTTTATGTGTAAGGAAGTTATCTACAGTCGTGTAGAAGGGAAGAACAATCAATGGAAGGACCGAAATCACAGAACCTAGACGAGTATGAATTCGGAATGGCGAACTCCCTCCTCCTCTCTTCTCCTCCTCCCTCCTCCTCCCTCTACCTCCTCCCCCTCCTCCTCCTCCCTGCTCCTCCTCCCTCTCCATCCTTTTCCTCCTGCCTCCTTCTCCCTCATCCTCCTCCCTCCTCCTCCTCCCTCCTCCATCCTACTCCCTCCTCCTCCCACTACCTCCTCCTCCTCCCTTCTCCTCTTCCTCCTCCCTTTCCTTCCTCCTCCTCCTCCCTCTACCCTCCTCCTCCTCCCTCCTCCTCCTCCACCTCCCTTTCCTTCCTCCCCTCCTCATTCTATCTCCTCCTCCCTCCTCCCTCTCCCTCCTCCTCCCTTTCCCCCTTCTCCCTCCGCCTCCTCTTTCCTCCTCCTCCCTCCTTCCCCTCCTCCCTCCCCCTCCCTTCTCCTACCCCCTCCTTCTCCCTCCTCCTCCTCTCCCCTCCTCCAATTCCTACCGTCTTCCTCTTCCCCTCCCCCTCCTCCCTCTCCCTCCTCTTCCTCCTCCATCCTCTTCCTCCCTCTTCCTCCTCCTCCCCCTTGCTCCTCCTTCCTCCTCCTCCCTCCTCCTCCTCTCTCCTCCTCCCTCATCCCTTTTCCTCCCTCCTTCTCCTCCCTCTACCTAATCCCTCCTCCTCCCTCCTCCTTCTTCCTCCACATCCCTCCTCCTCCTCTCCCCTCCTCCTCCTACCCTCTTCCTCTTGCCCTCCCCCCTCTCCCTCCTCTTCCTCATCCATCCTCCTCCTCCCTCTTCCTCTCCTCCTCCCTCTTCCTCCTCCTCCCTCCTCCTTCCTTTTCCTCCTCCTCCTACCTCCTCCCTCCTCCTCTCTCCTCTCTTTTCCTCCCCCTCCCTCTATCTCCTCCCTCCTCCTCCCTCCACATCCCTCTTCCTCCTCCTCCCTCCTCATCATTCCTCCTCCTCCTCCCCCTCCTTCTCCCCCCTCCTCCTTCTCCCTCCTCCTTCTACCTCTTCCTCCCTCCTCCCTCCTCCTCCTCTCTCCTCCTCCTCCCTCCTCCTCCCTCCCTTTCCCTCCTCCCTCCTCCTCCTCCTGCGTTCTCCTCCTCCCTCCTCCTCCCTCTTCCTCCCCCTCCTCCCTCTCCCTCCTCCATCCTCCTTCTCCCTCCTCCTAATACCTCCTTCTCTCCTCCTCCTCCTCCTCCTCCTCTCTCCTCCTCCCTCCTCCTCCCTCTTCCTCCTCCTCCCTCCTCCTCCCTCCTCCTCCTTCTCCTCTTTCCCCCTCCTCCTCCTAATCCCTCCTCCTCCCTCCTCCCTCCTATTCCTCCCTACTCCTCCTCCTCCCTCCTCCTCCCTCCTCCTCTCTCCACCTCTCTTCCTCCTACCTCCTCCTCCTCTCTCCTCCCTTTTCCTCCCTCCTCCTCCCTCTACCTCCTCCTTCCTCCACATCCCTCCTCCTCCCTCTTCCTCCTCCTCCCTCCTCCTGCCTCTTCCTCCTCCTCCCTCCTCATCATTCTTCCTCCTTCTCCTTCTCCCCCTCCTACCTCCTCCCTCATCCTTCTCCCTCCTCCTTCTACCTCTTCCTTCCTCCTCCTTCTCCCTCCACCTCCTCCTCCTCCTCTCTCCTCCGCCTCTCTCCTCCTCCTCCCTCTTCCTCCTCCCTCCTCCTCCTCCCTCTTCCTCCTCCTTCCTCCTCCTCCTCCTTCTCCCTCCTTCTCCCTCCTTCTCCCTCCTCCTCCTCTCTACTCCTCCTCCTTCCTCCTCCTCCCTCCTCCTCCTCCCCTCTTTCCCCCCTCTTCCTCCTAATCCCTCCTCCTCCCTCCTCCTACTCTCTCTGCCTATCTCTTCCTCCCTCCTCCTCCTCCCTCCTCCTCCCTCCTCCACCCTCTTCCTCCTTCTTCCTCCTACTCCTCCATTTTCTTCTTCTTCTGCTGCTGCTGCCGCCGCTCCATTTACCCAAGTTAATTGTTGGGGGAATATGTAAAGATCTTTCAAGTGCTCTTTCTAATGCTTTTTGTCCGTTTATCTAAGGTTGTTCTAACCGCAACCAATAAATGATTAGACAGACAGACAGACAGACAGACAGACAGACAGACAGACAGACAGACAGACAGACAGACAGACAGACAGACAGACAGATAGATAGTCGGGAACGGGAACGGGAGCTTATATGACTACTTATATGAATTAAATGAGATGCTCCACACCAGGAGCCAGGCGATGCCGGGCAGGGTCAGACAGACAGACAGACAGACAGACAGACAGACAGACAGACAGACAGACAGACAGATACTCTTATACAGAACCAGTGTGTCTGGTTTCGGTTACTGTCTCTGCAGTAGTACACAATAGTAATCACGTGGACTATTTCAAAACATTAACTTTCCAGGTTTTGTAAGCATGGCAAGCATCAAACAAAAGACAATGAAAGATCTCATGTGGAAGCTCTTCTGTACTTGGGACTGTCATCCATACTGCGTGAAGCTACAGCATCTTGTCGGTTTGTTCATTATGGATGCGTTTGTTGACCTGTTCATTACACTATGTATATTGGCCAATACGCTTTTCATGGCAATGGAACATTATGACATGGACAAAGCTTTAGAGGACGTCGCAGCAAAGGCCAATGTGGTAAGTGTTGTTTTAGTATAAGATTATTTGCACTTGATTTATATTTTTTTCCAATGAATCCGTGACTTACATAGGTCTCATCAGTCGTTGATAACTTCTTTTTCTTCTTCTTCTTCTTCTTCTTCTTCTTCTTCTTCTTCTTCTTCTTCTTCTTCTTCTTCTTCTTCTTCTTCTTCTTCTTCTTCTTCTTCTTCTTCTTCTTCTTCTTCTTCTTCTTCTTCTTCTTCTTCTTCTTAGACATCCTTCTAAAGATGACAAGTATCAAGTGACAAATGTTACTACCATTAAGTGGCATAAAGAGAGAACATAAATGACATATAAAACATGTTCTTATGTGTGGCATTGAATATTCTTTGAATTTGAATTAGCAAACTGGGAAAATCTTGGAAGCAACAGAGCTGTGGTTTCTGAGACAAATGGTGTGAATATACTGGGCTGGCAAAGTAACTAACAGGAAACTGCTAACGAAAGTTGAACAATATAAACAACAATGAGAAAGAGACATGCGTTGTTCTTTGGAAACATGAGAGGAGAAGCATTGGAAAACATCATGATGACTGGAAATATCTGCGGGACGAAGAAGTAGAAGCAGACAAAGAGAAAGGATAAACCCACAAAAACCACGGAACTCAATTATAACCACAGCTGATGAAGCGGGTTAGACGAGGACAAATTTGGAATTTTTGTTTTTGGAAATGGAATTGAATTGGAGAAAGGATTTTGGGTAGTTTAAGACGGTGGCTTTACAGAATATCAAAATGAAGTTGATGCAGGACACCAAGAACCGAGATTGGTGAGTATACACGAATGCCTACGCCATTTGGCAAAGCACATGTTAGTGGGGTTCATATACTGGTGTTTGTAACGGGACTGGGAACCCTCATACACAACGCAAGGCCACGAACACCAACGGATTTTGCATATTTATGAGTAATATTGTTATTTCTTAGCTGATCGTTGTAAAATATATTCTGCAACTATTAGGCTCTTTATTTAAATAGTAAGAAAACCCTTCGCTTCAATTTGCAGCTGTTTACAGTAATTTTTGCTGCTGAAGCATTTCTGAAAATCATTGCCATGAGTCCTGTCAACTACTTCAAAGATGGATGGAATATCTTTGACTCTATAATTGTGGCCCTGTCTTTAATGGAACTTTGCATGGGAAGCGTGAAATTACCTGGCTTATCTGTCCTGAGAGCTTTCAGACTGGTAAGTTGTATTGTTGTAAAACAAATATTATCCTTTTAAACCTTCTGGTGTGCTGATGCCGAGGTCGCGGGTTCGACCCCTACGCTGGTCAGTTGAACTAAAATGTTGACTTCTTGTCCTTGACTTGGGAACTAAATTACAAGTACCTCTGAAGTCGGAGTGGATTCACCTGATAGCTGTCGGAAGTGGCAATTGTTGATACCGGACTGGGACCACAATTGTCGGAAGTGGGGGTGCGCCACCGCCTAGTCGAATGTATTATTCACTGGCGAGCAACCCCAAATAGTCAGAAATTGACTAAGGACAGAATCTATATGGCTGAACTACAGATTAAGCCCATGAATATCAAGAGTACAGCTACAAGTGGCTCGTAATTAGCTGGTCTAAATATTCGCCAAGGAGTGAGAAAAGGGAAAGTTAGGTGACTAGGTTTACATCTCTAGAAGGATTTCTAGCCAGTGCAAATTATCCCCTCCGACTGCTTTCCCCTCCCTGGTAATTAATTAATCCCCCACCAATGTACACACACAACACGTATGCACAATTGGAATTAAAAGTATAACAATTGAACTATGAGTTAAAACAAACTACAACATTTATTGTCTATCATTAGTCATGGATGATTATCATGATGATTCATGTTACATATTAATAGTGATGACAAACATTACATAACTTCAATTTTACTTGTCTCCTATCTGGATCTGTGGTCCAGATCAGCTAAGCAGCTATGGTCAGATCTCTACTCTCCAGTAGAAAACAGCTTGCCGGTATTCTGACGCCTGTCAGTCCTGACACTACCTAGTAGTCTATCGTGTGTTTACTTTTGTCTGCCCCAATATAAAATTCCATATCTCAGTAACCAACTGAAGGAAAATTATGAGATTTAGCATATAACCTTATCATTATGTCCACCCAACAAAGCAATTTTTGTTCTGGAGATTTTACCGCAGATTTCAAAGTTTCTTTTTATGCGGTATATAATTTACGGGTCAGAGATGAAGTTATTAATTTTAAATGTATTACAGCGTAGCCAGACAATCAGCGTTCAATGTTGATTATTTTACGTGTTTCACGGGATTGGCCTTATGCCAAGAACCCCGCGATGTTTCAACTGGGACTGTTCACAGGTGTCGTCAAACTGTGGGTTATTTCATGAAACCTGATTATTATTATTATTATTATTATTATTATTATTATTATTATTATTATTATTATTATTATTATTATTATTATTATTATTATTATTATTATTATCATTATTTACATCTTACCACTTATCGCTAACATTGAAATGTGTAAATATTTTTCAATGGGATTGAATGCGAAATTGTGTATACACTTCAAAGCATCGCTATGAAGTTGTAGACATATTTTTGTCAAGAAGCTGATAGCAGGAAACTGTTTTATACAATTACAAATTCCGAAAAAAGAACAGTGCATGCATTGGGTTTGAGTAAACGGTCATTTCGTCGATGGGTGCGAGAATCTGGAATTAAACCACCACGCAATAACCAAACGGTAGGTAGAAAGGTTATTGTAGACAGCTTTGACAAAAATGTCAAAAGGCGGGCTATTATAAAAATGTTTTTAAAAGTCTCTTAAAAGTCGACAGGATCGACTTCATTGCACCGGGTTCTATCCCATATGGCTCGGTCTCTTTCCGCAGCGCGGAAAGCATCGCACAAAGCACGAACTCCGCAGCTCTAGCGACGACCCACAGAAGTCTCCGAAAAATTTAACTCGTGAACCGAAGGATGCGGCCCGGAATCGAAACCACAACCTTTGGAGCCCGAGTCAAAAAGCTTGACCACTTCATCACGGAGCATACAGACAATAGGGATTATCATAATAAGATTAACGGTAATGTATTTAGAGATTGGCTCGAGAATACTGTGCTTCCATCCCTAGATAGACCGTCGTGTCCAATTATGGACAATGCATTATATCAATGTTGTTGCCCAAGAAGGCAAAACACCTACAGCATCGAGCACAAAGGGAGCAATAAAGATATGGCTCCGAATGGAAAACATACCATTTCAAGAAAGGTATTTCTAGCTAGAATTGTTGTCCCTTGTAAAACAGACGCCAAAAAGCAAGAAATATCAAATCGACAAGTTGATAGAAGAGCATCGTCATGGGTGCTTGAGACTTCTGCCGTACCACTCTCATATTAACCCTATAGAATTTGTGTGGGCTAAAATTAAAGGGCAGGTGGTAGCTGACAATACTATATTCAAATTGTCTAACGTCAAGATACTAATCCAGTCCGCGCTATTAAATATTAATAAAAGTTACTGAAAAAATGTGAGGACCATGTGTTGAAAGAGGAAGAGGACTATTGGAGAAAGGCTGGATTGAATATTATGCAACAGAGAGCAGCCATCAACCTACTGGAATCGTCCGACACAGATTAAGGTCTGAGCAGATCGCAGACCTTAATCCGCGTGCACGCTTACTGGGATATTTTGCTCCAACTATTCAGATGAATTGCAGGTCCTAAATATTACAGCATCAGCAGAATGCCAATGGCAACAGTTTGTATTCCACAGTGATGAATTTTCAATTCCGCAAGCCCTCAGCGGTGACAAACAACTGGTATTGAAAAAAAAAAAAAACAAGGACACTAAGCGCATTGAATACCACCAGACGAGTAATATTGCGGTGGAAACTGACATATTCTGGCATAACAAGAAACGTGAGAGCAAACGCGTTGTCAAATTAGGGGACAACACGCGTGCATACGAATCAATCTATAAACTACAATGAAAAGAGGACCAACATCTTGGTCGTTAAGAAGAAAGCGCACTACAAAGACACTGACAACTATTTTTATAGTGTAAAACAGGTAATCATGTTCCGTCTCTGAACAGTAAACAGCAGAGTAGACAATCTTTCACGAGGACTCAAAGTGGGTCTGTCACCCATGTGAACAAATTACACAGACAGCTGAACAGATCCTTAAAAATGGACACATGATGAATAAATTGCGGTATCATTTCTGGTCACTCCATACGCACATTAACGCACAGCTATATTTAAGTTTTGATGAACTCAATATAAAAAGCTAAATACATCCTAGAAACTTGTGTACAATTATTAACCAGCAGCTGAAGAAACAAGAAGGACATGAAAAATAAGGTAAGAAATATATTCCTTTTACTTTCCTGTCAATTTACACATTATTTACCCCATGCCTCTGTAAATTCTCTGTCTTTACTAATATTACACATTGCACCCCTCTCGGGAGTCTCCGTGGTGAAGTGGTCAAGCTGTCTGGCTCGGGCTCCGAAGGTTGTATGTTCGATTCCTTCATTTCACGAGTGCATTTTTTCGGAGACTTCCGAGGGTTGTCGCTTGAGCTACGGTGACTGAGCCATATGTGATAAAACCCCGGTGCAATGCAGTCGACCCTGTCGACTTTTAAGCTACTTTTTTATTGCACCCACTCCCATACGAATCTGGCTACGCCTTGTACTTGTGTCCTTACCAGAAATAACGTGGGTTACTGTAAGACAAGTTTGTTAGCGTGAATTTGCTACATTTTCCCCCAAAACATCAAAGAAATGTCGCCGTTTTCAATGATTTAAGTTGCTTTTGGACCTATCAAAGACACATTCCTTGGGTGGGGGTAAATATAAGACGGCAGGAAAAATTTCATAACGATGCAACAGACAGTTTACATAATAATTGATCGTGAATGAAGGCAAACAAATGTGGACATACTATAGTTCTTGAGATCTATACCTCGGTGCTCTTATTGAGAGCTTGGAAGAAATAGTCAAGAATGTGTTATATCTGGTTCTACATCAGTACAATCCTAAGTAATACTTACATCCAAACTCACACCCATATACAATGACCAGTCTGGCCAAGTTTATCTTCCAGCTCTACTGCGTTCACCATTCTCCTTCTCCCTCCATATCTCTGTCCTACTGTCTTCGTCTGGGACGGTCTTTTAAATTGTCTTACACGCCTGTAATTAGTATATTGTGTATATAGTGAGTACCATCCAACAATTGGGTTAGCAGATTATATGGTCGGTAATGGTATTATAATAGTACCTGATCATCTGGGCTTACACGCCGTGACCAGTATCTGTGCCAGGCTTTCGTGAATTACCGTGAATACTCGCCCACAATACACTGAAAGGGTTCAGCACCATATGCCCTATACCAATTGTGGATAATGTCTGTACCATTACACCTCTGCTGTAAATGCGATCAATAGGCGAGGTACCAATGCGCGCACGCACAATAGCATAACACTTCATATTGGTAGGTTTGCATATGACAAATCAATATATCAAACACCCAATACACATAAAATATATTACTTAAACTTAGACATATAATGATATTTAACATAATAGCATAATGCATAAGTTAGGTTGTATGCATACGAAATTAGACGTATACACATAAAAAGAATATCACAAAGCATAGTTCTAGCATCGTATATTCATATGAAGTTACAAATACATGCATCCCACATATACTTAAACATTAGGCATAGGAAGGTATTCTTAATACATAGTATGAAATGTAAACAGGTTGTAGTAACATGATTATTTACAACGACTGAGTAACTAATAGTTTCCATAGAGTAACAGATATCTAACATGATAAATGAAAGTCAAAAGTCTGCTTCACAAAAGTTATCTACTTGTATAGTAAGAATAACCCTTATAGCAATATGATATTGTACACTGAACTTAGAAAGAATAGTGCACACTCAAGTAACCTGCGACAGTGATAGTTCTTGCAATAACCTAGATCAGATATAGTCTGAAAATTAGTACATACATCTAAAAGATCTGACTAGTTACAGAGAACTAACATTCTAAGGGATATAAACGTATACAATGAGGGTTCATACCTGTTCAAATGTCTGACTTATTCTAAAGGTAACAGGTCTAGCATGGGTTTTTATACTGTCTAGAAGTAGACACAATTACCTCCTTGGCGCCTTTCTGTCTGTCCCTAGCCATAATTCACATCATGTTTAGATGTGAGGATGTTTGTGGGGGTGTGTATGTGAGGGATGTGTGTGGGGGTGTGGGGAATGTATGTATGGAGGGGTGGTATGTGGGGGATGTGTATGAGTTAATGGGTGATGTGTGGATGGGTGAAAGGATGCGTAATCGGTGGGGTGCCATATGACGGGTACGCACCAGAAAAAAATAAGTAAAAGGAGAAAATGGGATTATCCATAATGATCCAGAAGGACGTACCAAAATAAACAACGAACACGAAAAACTAAGGGAAACTTAGGAACCGACTACGTCAGATAACAACACACGGAGACGTTGTGTGATTCTTCTGAGGCGCGGACATATTTTCGTGAAGCCCGTGTTCGTTTGAAGATCTGGTTGTGAGGAGTGCGAAGCTTGACTGGAAATTAACAGGAGGAGGATTAGTCTGACGAGGAAATGATCAATATCTATTAGAAAACCCGAAAGCACGGAATACCTAGACAAAGTTTGAAATAGACTTTCTAATAATTCCAGTTTTATCTAGATCTGAAATTTCTGCAGTGACTTTCTCTAGATAGTGTATTGGAATAGGATATGGTTTCACTTTAACTGGGACATTCGATAGTAAAGTTATTTTATGCTTAATAAGCGATGTTTGTCCCGGTTTGTCAGAAAAAAATTGTACTATACTCTTTTATTGCTGCGATGAGTTTTTCTTTGTCTTGCGTTGACAAATCGTGCCTTATTTGTATAGATTGCCAACCGCTGTCACTATTAATTGTTGGGGTTGGAATCTGTTGTTTTATAGCGTCTTCTTGTTGTTAATTTATAACTCAACAAGCTGCTGCTATTCTATGTGGAATTTGTTGTGTCACTTGTGATGTGTTATTATCGCGTGGAATATATGGTTTTAACATATTTATGTGAAAAAAATTATGTTTACCATTTACATTAATACGATAATCCACATCACTAATTTTCTTAATTACTTTAAATGGACCTTGCCATGAAGTAACTGAACAATCTCGAGGATCAGGTAGTAATAACCAGACCTCTTCTTCTTCTTTCAAGACTATTGTCTTGGCGTTTCTATTATCGTACTGTCTGTACTTTTCTCCAGATTTTTCCAGTGCAGATTTTGCAATCTGACAAGCTGTAATAATTGTGTCTCTCAATTGTGTCACCATTTCATATGCTTCCCTTTTCGGGTGATCATATGTTCTATTTGTAAGTAAGTCATTGTATAATAATAATGGACCACGTGGGTTAGCTCCATATACCAATTCAAATGGAGAAAATCCTGTACTGGATTGTGGTACATCACGGTACGCAAATAGTACAGCTGGTAATAAAATATCCCAATCTTTGGGTCTCTCCGCTGCTACTTTTGCTAGAGTTCTTTTAAGGACTCCATTATAATTTTCATTGACACCGTTTGTCATCGGGTGCCAAGGAGAACTAAATACTTGTGGAATACCAAGTATTTTCATTGCCTCTTGCGTAGCCGTTGATACAAATTGACTACCTCTCTCTGATAGTATGCAACTTGGAATCCTATTCTACTGAAAATTATCAACAATGTATCTAAAATGGATCTACTCGTGATGTACTTAAGTGGAATAGCCTCTGCCCAACGAGTACAAAGATCAATCATAGTCAAGATACATCTATTACCTCGATCAGTAATTGTGTTCAGTGGACCCACACTATACACTGCGATTTTCTGAAATGGTCACGATGCCAAATCAGTTTTCTGAACGTGTGCTTTCGGGTCTTCTAATCGATATTGATCATTTCCTCGTCAGACTAATCCTCCTCCTGTTAATTTCCAGTCAAGCTTCGCACTCCTCACAACCAGATCTTCAAACGAACACGGGCTTTACGAAAATATGTCGGCGCCTCAGAAGAATCACACAACATCTCCTTGTGTTGTTATCTGACGTAGTCGGTTCCTAAGTTTCCCTTAGTTTTTCGTGTTCGTTGTTAATTTTGGTACGTCCTTCTGGATCATTATGGATAATCCCATTTTCATCTTTTACTTATTTCTTTCTGGTGCGTACCCGTCATATGGCATGGGGGTGTATGTGTGTGTGAGGGATATGTGTGTGTGTGTGGGGGGGGGGGGGGGGTATTTGGGAAGACTATTGGAAGTATGAGGGTGTTGGTGGGTTGGGGGGGTGTGGGTAGGCAATGTGTATTTGGGTGGGTGAATGGGTAAGTAGAAGATTGTGTGGGTTGGGTGATGGGTGTGTAATGGGTGTTTGGGGATGAGTGTGGGGGTGTCTGTGAATGGGATATGTCTGTGTGGGTGGGATTGGGTGAGTGTGGATGGGGTAAATGTGAGTGGGTGGAGGATGTATGTGTGCGTGGTGAGGATGTTTGTAGGTGAGGGATGTGTGGGTGGGTGGGGAGATGTGTGTGTGGGTGAGGAATGTGTGGGCGGGGATGTGTATGAGGAATGCATGTGGGGGATGTGTGTGTGTGAGGGGAATGTGTTTATGGGTGGAGTTTTGTGTGGGACGGGGGATGTGTGAGAGGTGGGGGAGGTGTGGGATGTGCAGGTGGATGACGGATGTATGTGAGGATGGGGGATGTGTGTTTGGCTGGGTGGTTGGGGTGTGTGTGGTTGGGAGGGTAGTTGAGAGATGCATGTGTTGATGGGCGGGTGGGTGTGAGTGGTTCATGGATGGGTATGTGAGTGGGTGGATGTGTGTGAGAGATGAGTGTATGGTTGGGGGATGTGTGTTTTTGTGGGAAGATGTGCGTGAGCGGCGGATGTGTGTGGATGGGGTGTGTATGGTTGGGAGGTGTTTTTTTGTGTTTATGGGTGGGGGATATGTGTGGGCAGGTGGGGAGATGTGTTTGTGGGTGAGGATGTGTGTATAGGTGGGGGATGTGTAGTTCAGAGGTGACGGATATTGGGTGGGTGAGTGGGTGTAGGTTGGCTGATGTGTGTGTGGGTGGGTGAGGAAAATTGTGAGGGTGCGGTATGTATGTGTGGATAGGTGCGGGATGTGTGGGTTGACATGGGTATGTGTGTGTGGTTTTGTGATGTGTGTTTTGCTGGGTAGTTGCGGGTGTGTGGGTGGGTGGTAGAGAATATGTGGGTGTGTGTGTGTGTTGGTTATGGGATGGGTGGGGGATGTATGTGTGGGTTGGGAAATGTGTGTGGGTGGGGGATCAATGGGTTTGTGGCGGCATGTATGTTTGCCTGAGTCTGTGTGAGTGCGTGGAGGTATGTGTGGGTGGGTGGGTGTGTGGTGGTTGGGGGATGTGTGGGTGGCTGCGGGGTGTGAGAGTGGATGGGGGATGTGTCTCACACCATTGCAATATGCACTGTTTATGTTTATAACTTTCATTTGACAATGTTTTTTTTTTCTCCCCCATGTTAATGTACCATGCATAATATGCACTGTTTATGTTTACAACATCCATTTGACAATGTTTTTTCCTCTATGTAAATGAAGAAATTAGAAGCAACAGAGATGTGGTTCCTGAGACGAATGTTGCGAATTCCTTGGACTGCCAGAGTAACTAGCGACGACTGCCTGAAACAGGCTAATGAAACTAGAACATTATATACAACAATAAGACAGAGACAAACATCTTTCTTCGGTCACGTGATGAGAAGAGAGGCATTGGAGAACATCGTAACAACTGGAAAGATCGAGGGGAAGAGAGGCAGAGGCAGGCCAAGAGAAATGATGCTGGATGGATTGAGACATTGGCATGGAGGAATATCAGCAGCAGAGTTGATCCAGTAAACCAAAGACCGAGATCTATGGAGAGCCATGAACGCCTACGCCAGCCGGCACGGCACTTGATGATGAAATGTGACATGCACATTTGATGAATGAAAGATGAGTGATCGAAAGGGCCGAATGTAAGACGGGCCTGCGTGCCCAATTTGTTACCCTTTTAAAATAAAGTTTGTTCGTTCCCTCCAGTCCTGCTTTAAATGCCTTCATCAGACACCTCACACCCTCTGGCATTCCTGATTCGGTTTTAATTGCCAACATTTACTCTGTGTGGCCAGTCCTGACACTTCACAGCTGACCGGTTTCCCTAGGTCCAGGTGTCCATTCACAACCAGCCTTCACCATAGCGTTACACCTGGACGGTTTTGAATTGCCAGCCCTCAATCTGCTTTCACACAGCAGTCCGTTTGTGGTCAGCTAGCGTTATCATTCTGCCACCCCGCACTGGCTACAGGTAGTTATTATAGTCTGCCCTCCAGTCTGGCTGGATAGATAAAGAAATGTCAAATTACACTTCCCAGGTAGAAAGAAGTCCCTGGTGGTTGCTTACTTGCTGGCTTTATTGTGAATAATCTTACCTCGTGGCTGGATAGCTGCCAAATAGCAGTACAGGAGAAATGACGTAAAGGAGTGTTGGGGAGAAAGTTGGGAACCAACTTGTACAAGAAACCTAAGAGATGACGTAAAAAGGAGAAAACGTCAGAGCGATTGTCAACAACAACAAACAGTCAGATCTTAGAGCTTGAAAGAGGAGGCAGCACGATTCGATTCTTAGCAAGACGAGAACTTATGTACTGGCGGGACACTTACTCTTATGGCTAACAAATATTGGAAAGAAGGACGAGACTATTAATGTAGGATGTATATTGGCCTGTGAAAGCCACGGACAGATGCGACAATATTAGAATGGGACTCAGTAAGTCAAAGCAAGCTGACACACAGGCAAATTGGTTAGTTAGTTAGTCGACAGATCATCCTCGTTGCACATCGGACCATTCAGTCCATAAGTGCTCGGATCCCCTCCTCAGCAAATCCCGCAGCGTGTAGCGGCTAATGACGCCAGTTCTGTGTTGGTTTATCAATCTTCTTTGGCTTCCTGCGTAGTGTTCTTGTTTGGCCACCCCTATTTTAATTTGCTGCTCTCGCAGTCTGGCCATTGTTGTAGATTCACAGTCATCACTTGGTTCTTGCAAAAGTCTCACTTCTCGTAGAGCATTCAGAATGTCTGCCTGGTCCATGGCGCGTCCGCCCTCAACAGTAGCCTCACCTGCGAGCTTGTCAGCCCGCTCATTTCCTTGTACTCCCGCATGCCCTGGCACGAAGATGAAACTAATCTTTGCCAGCCGAGACCGCTTCAGAGGCAGCAACCATTCTCTTCGGATCGACCCCTCCTCTATCCTCTTGATCATGTTCATTGAGTCGCTAAGGAAACAAGCCCTAGTGAATGTCTGTGTCTCGAGCCATGTTATTGCTTTACTTACTGCCATGACTTCCATGGTCAGGCTACTTGTGGTTTCAGTGAAAGCACCAGAGTCCTCCTTCACAATTCTCCCTCCGGCCCGAGCTGTAAAGGCCCATGAGCTTCTCACATGTCGGACAACCGACCCATCTGTGTAGATGACCGCGTCACTGTCTAGCGAATTCTCGAAAATCAACGCTTGTACTTCAGCCTCAACAGCAGCCGGATTTTCTTGTCTGCATTTTCTATCTAGTTGGATGCAAACTGAAAAGGATGTGCAGAAGTCTGTTGGCACTTGCACCCACTCCTCGCCAGGTTCTAAGTCCTCAAGTGAACACACCTGTTGAAGAATGTCCTCGGCTTGACCCATCCACGACCGTCCTCTTTTTAACCTGCTGCCCTTCACCTTCCTAATTTCACTATGCAGTGGATGCTGTGTGTTTGCGTTAATTCTGAGGTAGGCACGTGCCCTGCAAACTTGCATTCTCTCTTCAATGGTTGGAAAAATTGGAGGCAAATTGGTGAAGGACAGAAGTACCGGGACATGATAGTTGTAAATATTTTATATGTCCAACCGTTTCGATTCATAACTAATATTGTTCCACTACCGTCCCGCCTGGCTATAACAGGGACGGTAATAATGAATCGGAATTTATCATTTGGAGTATGAATGTGTAACAAGTTTGGACTTCTTCTTCTTCTTCTTCAGCTTTCCGAGCCATTGAGGTTCTTTGCTGCAAATACAATCCGTCTCCATTCGTCTCTCTGGTGGACCTTCTCTTGCCAGTCGTTGACTCCAAGTGCTTGTAGGTCTGTACATGTATTATCTCTCCACCGTCTTCTTGGTCTACCTCGGGGTCTACGGTCATTTATTTCCTGAGTGTAAGCGAGTTTTGTTTCCCTATTATCTTCCATTCTTTCTATATGGCCCAGCCATTGTAGTCTATTAGCCTTCATGATAAAAGTGATTAGCGGGGACTTAAACAGATCATAAATGTCTTTGTTACTTCTTCTTTTCCACTCTCCACTTTGTGTATCCCTAATGGGTCCAAAGATGCGTCTTAAAATTTTGTTCTCAAAGGTTTGTAACAAGGCTTCGTCTCCTTTCGTTGTACTCCAGGTTTCAGAGCCATACAGCACAACTGGTCTGATCAGTGTTTTGTATATTGTGATTTTGGTGTTACGAGATAGCGCCTTTGATTTTAGTAGATGTTGTAGTGCATAGTATATCTTATTTCCAGAGTTGATTCTAGTTTGTATTTCTTCCCTTATGATGTTGGAGCAGTTGAAGATTGTACCCAGGTATTTGTATGTTTCCGTTCTTTTAATGGTCATATTATCTATTTGTATGTGGCCAGAGTTTTTAGCCATTCCGTCTCTTGAAATTACCATATATTCTGTCTTATCTTGGTTGATAACCAGCCCCATCTGTTGGGCTTTTTCCTTTAAGTGAGTCAATATTTCCAATGTCTTTTGTTCACTTTGCCCTATAATATCTATATCATCTGCATAACCAAGCAGCTTGGATGTTCCTCCAATATCACATTCCTCCTTTATCTTCCTTACAACTTTCTCTAGAGCCAGATTGAAGAGTAGCGGCGATAGTGCATCACCCTGTTTCAAGCCAGATGTTATTTGGAAGGGGTCTGATTTCCTGCCTTTATATGTTACTATATTATAAGTATCTTCCATGCATAGTCTGGTCATGTTGATTAACTTCCTTGGTATTCCAAATTCCTGCATAGCATTCCATAGACTATTCCTATGGACACTATCATAAGCCTTTTTAAAATCCACAAAAATGTTATGGAGATCTCTTTTATATTCCCAATGTTTCTCGGCTATTTGTCGTAAGATAAATATCTGATCTATTGTTGATCTGTTTTGTCTAAAACCCGCCTGGTAGTCACCTAATATGTCTTCTGAATATGGTTTTAGTCTATTTAGTAATACTGCGGATAGTATCTTATAGCTTGTGGACAGTAGTGATATTCCTCTATAATTTCCACATTGGAACTTGTCTCCTTTCTTAAAGATAGGTATCAATAATGACTCTTTCCAGTCATGGGGTAATTCTTCTGTCCTCCAGATTTTTATTATTAGTTCGTATAGCTTTAGATGTAATGCATGGCCACCTGCCTTTATAAATTCAGCAGCAATTCCATCAGTCCCAGTTGCCTTATTGTTTTTAAGTCGTGTGATTACATATAGGATTTCTTCAAATGTAGGTTCTTCAATTTGTGGTTCGCATGTTAGAACCTCTTCCTGTGGGAAAATGTTACTTGGAGCTTCACAATTTAGTAATTCAATAAAATATTCTTTCCATATGTTGCACATTTCCTCATTGGTATTTATCATATTTCCATTTTTGTCGTTTAAACCATATGTGTTTTGTTGGTGCCCTCGTTTCATTGACTTCAGTTCTTTAAAATAATTTTCTGGATTCATTTTTCTGGTGATTAGTTTCCATATCTTTGATTATATTGCTCATATATTCTCGCTTCTGCTGTCTGACTATTTTTGTAGCCTCTTTACATTCATTTCTATAATGCTCTTCCTTTTGGATGTTATTGATGTCATTTAACCATACATGTCTGGCATTCTTCTTCCTAATGACTGCTTCTTCACATTTTTGATTGAACCATCTGTTCTTTCTATGCGTGGTTAACACACCGAGACATTCTTCTGCGGTAGATTGAATTGCATTTTTGAATTTCAACCAAGTTTGGTCAACGCTTTCCTCCGAAGGGTTTTGCAGAGTTTCAAGTTTACATTTTATTTCATCTGTAAATTTCTCTTTGACTATAATGTCTTGTAGTTTTTCTGTTATATGTTGGGTGTAATCTTTGTAATTTAGTATAGAAAGCTCTCTTAAGTTTTATTTTAAATTTTGCTCCAACGAGGAAGTGGTCACTGTGGCACTCAGCTCCTCTATAACTTCTGACTTGCTGTATGTTTGATGCATTTCTGTTGTTAATTAAAATGTGATCTATTTGATTATAGGTTCTCTTGTCACATGATTTCCAAGTGTGTTTGTGTATATCCTTTCTTTGTAGTCTGGTACTGCTAATCTGCAGTCCTTTGGCTTCTGCCAGGTTGATGACTCTCCATCCATTATCATTTGAAGTTGTATGTAGACTTTCCATACCGGCCACTTTTTTATTAGTTTGCTCTCTACCTATTTTTGCATTGAAGTCTCCCAGCACAATCAGGATGTCCTGTTTGGGGGTTTCTTCTATGACATCTTCCAGATCATTATAAAAGTCTTCTTTAATATCATCTTCTTTCTCTTCAGTAGGTGCATGTACATTAATCATCGTTATATTTTTCCATTTACTTTTATTCGTAATTTACTAATCCTGTCATTAAAAGCTTTAAAGTTTAAAACGTTCCCCCATAACTCATTTTTGATGACAAATCCTGTTCCTAATTCATGTTTATTTTGGGTCTTTCCTCCATATATTATAATCATTCCATTTTGCTCTAAAGTACCCTCTCCTGGCCACCTTATTTCTTGAATTGCTGTTATATCCATTTGATATTCAACCAGCTCCCGGGTTAGTTCTTCGGCCGCTCCAGCTCGATATAATATCCGTACATTCCATGTTCCAAATCTCAAAAGTCCTTTAACGTTCCAAGGTCGTTGTCCAGATAAGTCAGTCCGATATCGAGGCTCATGTATTTGTTTCGTAACAAAGAAAGGTTTTTACAAAGGTGGGGATGTTAACCCCACGCTTCAACCCCCAACCTGGAGGACCAGGGTGTTTCTCTTTGTCTGTTCTCTACCCTTTGACCTGTCCGGCTTGGGAGGCCCTGCTGGTAGCTACGCTACCGCCGGCAAGGCTCTCAGGGTCATTGAGAAACTCAAGCTCCCCCACCACGACAAGGTGGAAACACCATCGGGGGAGAAGTTTGGACTTAGGCAAATAAATATTGCCTCAGCATTTTTGCATACCGGCTTAGAGTCCTTGATTACCGTTTGTATTATGCTTCTGGACACTGTTGGATTGGTGTAATCCCTGGACCGTTAGTTGTTTGATGATGTTCGCATTTTTTATTGCAAGTTACCGACGTTCTCATTATTTATTGCAAATCACCGTTTAGCAATAGCCATGGAGCAGTGTGATTAATTCATTCTTTCTCAAATTGGCCTCTCAAATTTGGAGACCGAGAAAATATTCTGGGAGGGTAAAGCGGCGTTCTGTGACAATGGCGAGGGACACTGATAATAAGGATGGATAATCCACATGCAAAAATCAGTCCTGTTCACTAGGAGTAGTAACATGCATATGGACTACGCTTGAGTTTATAGCGAGCGAACAAACGAAATTTGGATTTATAGTGAATTCTGCTAGTTTAGATCATACATTTTTATTTTTCTCCAGCTTATACTTTTGCTATTTCACAGTATGTAGATTATTTAATCATGTCTTTCAAAAAATTTTACGTTTCACATATATTATCATTATCATCTTCCACTTTTGCCTTCAAGCATTGTGGGGAGGAATAGTAGACGTTCCATCGCTCAATTAGTGGTACTGGATTGTGTCATTCTGTGTGACTGCACAATTTGTTTGATATTCTCAATCCATTTTCTTTTCCGGCGTCTTCTTACTCTCGTAGCAGATCTTCTTTAATGTAGGGCCAGTGCGTGTAGTTGATGGTGTTGCATTCTAACGAGATGGCCAAATCATTTGATCTTCTGTTGATCAATATGTGGCATAAGGTGTTAATCCCACTGTCTGTCTGATAACATCATTGCTTACTTGGTCCCGGATAGTTAAATTGGCGGCTCTTCTCAAGCATCTCATCTCACAGGTGTTGATTTTGCGTAAATATGATTTGTATAATGTCCAAATTTAACATTGGTAGCATAGTGTTGGTGTGGCCTTAAACCAATTTTGCACCGCCTCCTCATTGTCGTCTGCGAACCTCTGACCCGGCAAATGTTGAGGGCCCAATCAAGTGAAAGACCGATGGCGCGAACTCTGGATTGTATGCCGGATGTTTCAAGACCTCAGGTCTCAGAGCATGGAGTGTATCCTCTGTATGATTAGCCGTATGAGGGCGGGCGTTGTCGTGAAACATAATTAACGCCATTTTTTTTTCTTGTGAGAGAATTCCCCGGCGTTTCGATCGTATTGCCGAGTTCAGTTTGTTCACTTACAAACTGTATCGAGCACAATCACATTTTCATCCCTTTCCTGGAAATTCATCAATATACGGCCCTTGCTATCTCAATGGCTATCAGACACTGCAGGTGTCCCACTACGAGTTTGATCAATAACATGCTGTCCATTTTTAAATCTTTCCTCCCATGCTGCAGTGTCTATGCCCGGTATTTCTTGTCTCGCAGGTATGTACTTTTCCATTGTAGCTGTGGACATCCATTGTTTTCAATTATGATTTTATCAACTGCCCATGTCCCTTGGATCAGTCATTGTATAAAATGTACTTTTCAGGGGTCAACATGACCAAATGGATAAAAGCTCTCGCTCTTAAACATCCAATCTGCTGATGCTGAGGTAGCCGACACGGGTCAGTTGGAATCGAATGTTGACTTCTCGTCCTTGACTTTAGAACGTAAATTACAAGTACATCTGAAGTCAAAGTGAATTCGTCTGATAGCGAGTATGGACTACGCTTGGGGTCAAAGCGAAGTGCCAACAAAATGTACTTTTCTGTTTTTATTTGCATGTCCTTTGCAGGGCGTGCGATCAACAGCCCAGGTTGAATTTCTAAGCAATCGTACGCTCAGTAGTTTGCCATTGCTTTCTGAACGAGAAATCGTCGTTGAAGTCCATCTTAGTGCCGGCGTACGGGTTGAACCGGCTACCTTGCCATCAACGAAGCGGAAGTTTAAAAGCGTGGACTCCTGTCCTATCTAGGACGTCTACGTTTATGAAATAAACAGTAATATGAATTGTTTCACATGTTATTGGATGGTTCTCATTCATTCTTTTATCATTTATTCACAGCTGAGAGTGTTCAAGTTAGCCAAATCGTGGCCGACCTTGAACATGTTATTGTCCATTGTTGCAAGAACTATGGGAGCATTGGGTAACCTCATCATTGTATTAGCAATTGTGATATTCATCTTCGCTGTCATGGGGCAGCAGTTGTTCAAAGATCAATACAAGACATATTATACGTTTCAAGGTCATGATGAAAAGTACGTATTCTACCATTTTTGTGTTCATTATCATCTTTATCTCCTGATTCATGATCATAATTTAGATCACATATATTCCAGACTTTTGTGTGTGTAAAGTTAACTCTTACATGACTTGGTGTTTTATATACAGGAGATATGCCTCTGTATATTAATTTATTTCTAACGATTAAGCGTGAATAGTTTTTGCAGTTTTCAAAAGAATTGACGTTTCAGGTAGTAATTTTTAAACAGTTTGTTGCATATCCTTTACATGACGTCGCAGACAATCCCTGCACTTTTTGGCTGTTTGTGATCTCTTGGCAAGTTTACGTTCAGTAGTTTGCCATTGCTTTCTGAACGACCGGCAATCATACCATTTTCATTTCAAAAACCCAACGCAAGGTGGTTTGTATAACCATGGTTACACCGAATTGCACCATTCAGAAAAAAAATATCCCATCATGAATGTTTGGATATATCAGCTCCAAATATTTGATATTCTTGTCTTTAAGAGAATTATCTTCTCCACAAAGAAATGCTTCAAGAATCTAGAATAATTGAGTAAGTTTTCATCATAATCTTCATAATTGTATTTATGAGTTGACTTGTCTTTTACAATCGTTTCAAGATTCTTGAATTACTGGCATCTTGCCGTCTAGACAGACGACAGTTTGTCACATTGTGTTTTAAAATAAAAGCCATAATAACTATAAGCCATAAATACGGCGGGGACCTGGGATGGAACCATACCTCTCCATAGCACAAAGCCTCGGCTGAAATGTAGAGATCATGTGTTGCCCATGCAGCATGATTTCTCCCCCCCCCCCCTCCCTCCCTCTCTCTATCTCTCTCTCTCTCTCTCTCTCTCTATCTCTCTCTCTCTCTCTCTCTCTCAGCCTGCTAGTTTTGTACTTCAGAGTAGCCGGTCTCCCTGGCGTAGGAGTTAGCGTCTTTCTCCGTAATCCCGTATATTCTCGTGAGTAACGCAGCTGCGCGAGAATTAGCAGCGGTTCGCGCCGCGCTGGAAACTTAGGGGATATATGAGCCGGTCGTTCAGAAAGCAATGGCAAACTACTGAGTGTAATCTTGCCTAGTACATCAACAGCAGCTGAAAAATGCTGGTGTTGACTGCAACGTCCTGCAAGGGATATGCAAGATTTAAAAAAAAAGTGACACCAATACATCTGGAACACGACCAGCTGCAGCAGCTGCCGGATCAGAAAAAGCAATGCTCCAACTATCCGCTTGTCCGAGCTTCAATCCTGGTCTACCCTGCCATGACATTTAGTCTCTAGGTTGCATGACCTCGCACACGGATAACACTTGTATCCTCCCAATTACGTCCCTCCTTCCGAAACCAAGGTAAAATTGGGGGGGGGGGGGGGGTTGGATAGCGCCGCCCAAAATTCGGTGCTAACAAAAATCAGGTAGTACCATCGACTGTTGTACGGTAACTCAGTCATATGTGACTGATTCTATAATAGCTTTAATGATTATCTGTATTATTCTCTTTGCAAATCAGGTAGTACCATCGACTGTTGTACGGTAGCTCAGTCATATGTGACTGATTCTATAATAGCTTTAATGATTAGCTGTATTATTCTCTTTGCAAACTGTGTAAGACATACTGCTGCAGCAATAGCTCAGTTTGTCCCTTAAGAACTGCAATAACATGTGCATGTGTCTGTTTGGTTTCGGTTAAGATTCATTTTCCGTGCACACGAATATTTCCACAAGTCTTTAGTCTCCTGTCTTAGATCACACAAGGAAAACCTAGCACAGTGCACAAACTCTGTAGTAGGAACAAAATGTGTGGACACCAGAATAATACATGCTAAAGATAGTCTGTGTTCGGGTAGTTTTTTTTTTTTTTTTTTCTCATTTGGAAATCGTGCCTGGGCACCAACCTATTTAGCCCGTACTTTGTAATGCCCAGCTGCTGATGGGTTTTCGATGAGTGAAGTCTGTACACAAACCCTTTAAGTTTTTCACCTATGTCTGAGAAGACTATATGTTCAATCCACTACCAAAGAATCAGGGGGCGTATACCAACCTTTCTTCGTTTCTCTATTAATAATTATATTTCTATTTGTATCCACTACCACTATAAAGATTAGCAGTGTGAGTCCAAACACTGCGTTACTGTTTTATGGTGTTCCTGAACTTAGTATCCAGCGGTGCTAATTTTATCAGCGTTTCCGTGTTTTATTTTCTCAATTGGACATGTCCATGTACCGTTACACATTGGTAGTAATGCTTTTCCAGGAATTTGTCTTGTGCTTATTTTGCAGTCTGCCAGTCTGTTAGTTAGTTAGTTAGTCGACAGATCATCCTCGTTGCACATCGAACCATTCAGTCCATAAGTGCTCGGATCCCCTCCTCAATCTTGCCTCAATCCAGTCTGTACTGTGACCATGTGTTGTTGTCTGTCCATTTATATTTTTGACACCCACTAGCTCTTCAATAACTAAAACAACTGAATACATTTTTGGATTAGGACAGATAGAACTACAAAAATTACACTTTCAAGAGCATGCATCTTTCCCATTGCAACATACGCTTGTTGGACCTGGACACTTTCTAAACAAGCTGAACAGCACATAAATGCCTTTGAATATAAATGTTATAGACGGGTTCTGAGAATATCTTGGATACAAAAAAAAAAGAACAAATGCATCCATACGACAAGAGCTGAATAATACGGAAGGTTGGCTATTAAAGGCAATAAAACAAAGAAAATTGGAATAGTTTGGTCACTTGAGACGTCTTGAAAGTTTGAAGAGAACAATAATGCAGGTGTATATGCCCGAGAAGAAAGGAAGAGGAAGGCCAAAGAAAAGATGGGTGCAGAATGTGGCAATGATCTCCAGATGGCTGTATCGGACGCGGGACATCTTGCTTAGTACCGAGAAGTTTTCCGGAAGGTTGTTATGGGAGCGAGGTTCTGCAAAGGACATGCTACTGGGTGAATGAATGAATGAGATTTTAGTTTTAGTTTTAGTCGATGGATTAACATCACGGCAAATCTGAGTTTGGAGAACGTCAGCTCAGTGCACGAACTCCGTAGCACCGGCGAGGATCCTGAAATACTTCGGGTAGATTTTTAACTCGAAATTTTGCCCGGGCAGCGCCGTTAGGCTACTCTTTTTCGATTTCCGACTGCCAAAGGAGTTTTTACGTGCGCAACAATACACACGAGCGTCCGATCTCACTACCCAGAGACCAGGGAAATTTTATTACTAGAAGTCCACGTGAAAAGATCCCGGCCCTCACCGGGGCTTGAACCCTGGACCTCCAGCACTCGAGGCGAACACCATACCTCGAGACCATACAGCCCCCCCCCCCCCCCCCCCACCCCCCCCCCCCCCCCCCCCCCCCCCCCCCCCCTGATGATTGAATGAATGAATGAATGAATGAATAGACAGATGAACAATGTGGGTTCGTAAAAGGCAAGGTTACAGTAAATGGTGTGTATATGCTGTGAACATTAATTGAACTTTCTATAGAAGTAAATAAAGCCCTATACCTTTGCTTTATTGACTACACAAAGGCTTTCGATAGAGTAAGACATGTCAACATCATAAAGATGCTTACAGATCTACAATTGATGGGAAAGACCTAGACTTGTAAAAAAGATAAACATATATTCGAAACAACAAGCTGTCATAAAGACTGATAATGAAGAAGGTCAATATCAGCCTATTAAGAGAGCTGTGATACAGGGATGTGTAATGTCTCCAGATCTTTTTGACCTTATCTCATCCGGTTACTCTTGTACCTTCCGGTGCCGAGGTGAAACATAAACAGCGGGAGACAACCCGTGTATGGGCTTCATATATCGAGGTTTCCATGGCCTCTGTAATTCCCTCTATCAATCGTTTGCGTGTCCGGCCTCTTCCTCTGCTTTCGTCTGGTCTGTACATCATTGCTTGCTGAGGTATAATGTTAGGTGCTAATCTAGTTATATGGTCAAATCATTTAACCTGCTGTTTTCTGATCAAATCTAGCGCTGCTATAACCTCAACTTTAGTCCTGATTTCTTCATTTTTGATTTTCTCTTTTCTTGATATATTGAGTATTTTTCTCAGGAATCTCATTTCTGTTGTTGTGATGTTTCTTTTCTCTTTTTCTGTCATTGTCCAGGTTTGTCATTGGTAGCATAGAGATAATAGAAGATTGTGTTGTAAAGTGCTTTCTTAGTGGCTTTTGATAAATGTTTGTACTTTAGTATTGGTGCCATTTGTCCAGTGAGTTGGTTTGCCTTATTGCATCTATTTTCGATCTCGTCTACTGATGTGCCTTTTGATGATATTATACTTCCTAGGTACTTGAAACTCTTTACTTGATTCAGGGAGTGTTCTTCTAGATGTATGTTTATTGTGTTTTCTTCTTTAGGTATAGTCGTTATCTCTGTTTTACTTGTGCTAATTTTCATGTTATGTTCCATATACACTTCTTTCAGACTATTTATGTGGTCGTGTAAGTTTGGTTCTGATTTTGCTATTAATGTTTGATCGTCTGTAAATAAGAGTTCTTTAATGGTGTGATTTGCCGTTGGTTCTTCTTCCGTGTTCTATTCTTCTTGCGGTGTTATGGTCTCTATTTGACCTTTTTTCCTTACACAGTGAAAATAGTTTTAGAAATTTAGAAGATATGGGCGTAACATCAATAACATTAGATATGCGGATTTTACAGTATAGATTGCAGACAATGAGCAGGATCTGCAACATTTAGTAGATGCGGTTGTTGCACGCAGTGAACAAACAGGGTTAGAATAAAATTGTAAGAAGACAGATCATGGTAGTCACTAGGAAGAAAGAAATACTACAATGTAATATACAGGTAAATGATAATATTCTTAAACAAGTGCATCGATACAACTATCTCGGAACAGTCATAACATCCTATGGGAGGTGCCTTGGAGAGATTAAAATAAGAATTGCCAGATGTAAATCATATTGACCAATAAAAAGATGTCAACTACAACGGGAAAAAGTGTTGATGCGCTACATAGAACCTGTACTTTCGTATGGATGTGAAACGTGTAACAAGTAAAGAGTTTCAAGTAATGAGGAAATATAATATCATCAAATGGCAAATCAGAAGACGAGATCGAAAATAGATGCACCAAGGGAAACCAACTCATTGGGCAAATGGCACCAAT
This sequence comes from Cepaea nemoralis, assembly GCA_014155875.1. Taxonomy (NCBI): domain Eukaryota; kingdom Metazoa; phylum Mollusca; class Gastropoda; order Stylommatophora; family Helicidae; genus Cepaea; species Cepaea nemoralis. The sequence goes on from JACEFZ010007072.1 coordinate 82,270, forward strand.
ACTAAAGAACAAACATGTTTCAATAACTACTAAGAAAGTACTTTACTACACAATCTTCCTACCAACTCTATGTTATCAATGCCAAACCTGGACAATGACAGAAAAAGAGAAAAGAAAAATCACAACAACAGAAATGATATTCCTGAGAAGAATATCCAATGTATCAAGAAGAGATAAGATCAGAAATGAAGAAATCAGGACTAAAGTGGGGGTTACAGCCGCACTAGATTTTATTAGAAAACAGCAAGTCAAATGGTTTGGCCATGCAAGTAAGTTACCAAGTAACAGTATACCACAATAAGCAATGATGTGCGGACCAGAGGGAAACAGAGGAAGAGATCAGACCACGTAAACGATGGACGCAGGGAATAACAGAGTCCATGGGAATATCGATACATCAAGCCCATAAGCGGGCACTCTCCCACTGTTTATACTTCACCTCGACACAGCAAGGTACAAGAGGAACATGATGAGATGAGATGTGAAACGTGGACAGTGATCAGACAAGCTGAAAAATATCTAATGACTGTGGAGATGGGGTTTCTGAGGAGACTGCAAAGAATACAATGGACAGACTAATGACAGAAAAACTAATGACCAAGCCCAGGCAGTGAAGTAAGTACTTAGATGGCATCGCCGCGTGGTGTGGTCGAGACAAGAACACAGAACTGATCCACGACTCTGGTGATCGTGTAAGAAGGCGAAACATACCCCCCCCCCCCCCCCCGCCCCTCCATATGATTATCGGCATGGCTCTTGATGATGCAGTCCTTCTTTATTTATTTATTTTCTGTTTAAAATACTGTTTATTTGAGTTCCTTTGCTCTTATTGCAAATGCACTATTTGCCTTTGCAATTGTCAGAGTTACTAATATGTATTTTCTTTGGTGACAGTGGAACAGAGATACATGTTTGGGAGGACATGCCAAAGTGGAATTTTAATGACTTCCTGCATTCGTTCATGATTGTGTTCCGAGTATTATGTGGCGAGTGGATTGAATCCATGTGGTGGTGCTACAGAGCTGCCGGTTGGTCATGCGTGCCATTCTTTCTACTCACCTACATTATTGGAAACCTTGTCGTAAGTACATTTTGGACTTTATTTAAGTGTCTATATAAGACACATTATGCTAACTACTACAGAAATTGTTAGTCGAACCTTTAAACTCAATTTTTTTTTTTTCATAAAGCATTTTTAAGAACGTAATTTAATCTGAAACATATTTATGATGAGTTCACATTTAAAATATAACAGTTTGATTAAAACTATATTTTGAATTTATCTAGCATTGTGAGTTTGATATGGTTAGGACTCCTGCTTACTAACCCAGTGATGCCAGGATCAACAACCGAGTCCAAATCCGAGTCCATTTTGCGGGAAGAAAAAAAAAAAGTTTCACCAAATGCCAACCAGCCTCCGTGTGGTCTCGAGGTATGGTGTCCGCCTCGAATGCTGCAGGTGCCGGGTTCAGGCCCCGGTGAGGACCAGGATTTATTTAAAGAATCCACCGGGACTTCCAGTAATTTCCCCTGGTCTCTGGGTAGTGAGATCGGAACGCCCGTGTGTATTGTTGCGCACGTAAATAATCCCTTGGCAGTTGGAAATCGAAAAAGAGTAGCCTAACGGCGCTGCCCGGGCAAAATTTCGAGTTAAAAATCTACCCAAGTATTTCAGGATCCTCGGCGGTGCTACGGAGTTCGTGCACTGAGCTGAGTTTCTCCAGGCTCAGGTTTGAGTTAGGAGGAGAACGGAGCACTTATGGGTTGCACCCGTGTGCCGTGATGTTGATCCATAAACTAAACTAAACTAAACTAAACTAAGTCGTGGTTCATGGTGCGGGATAATGTTGTCCAGTTCTTTGCACCAGTGTTAGCTGGCTTATCGATTCATGAAGTGTTTATGCCTGTGACATCAGCTGGGAGATAGGCCGGCAGGTGTTCTTTTGAGTCCGTCTCCTCTGGTGTATTCTTTTTGTCAGTGTTGGCTCCTAGTGTATTTCGCTTGGCTGGGTGCAGTCTTTCAAAGGACTTTTTATTTGGTCATTTGCCTCCTTTTTTGTGTATTGTCTGTAGAAGCTGTTGGATGTTTTCATTTTCTTCCTTGCGCCTTTGTTCTCTTTCGAGTTTGAGATTCTGTCTTTCTTGTTCTTCCTCCGTGGTCAACCACGGGATCATCTCTCCGCCTTCTACATAGAACGGTTCTTCGTGTTCGTCATAGTATATAGCTGGGTATTTTACAGGGGTCTGGTGGTGCCTTGGTTTCCCCTTGAATTTCTTGTTTCCTTTTTCTTCCCAACGCCTCTGAATTCCTGGCGCCTGAGTTCCTCTTTAGCTCTCTCCTCGAGGAGCTCCTCCAAGGGAGATGGTGGTGGGTTCACTGTGCCGTCGTCATGGTGCTCCTCTAGATTTTCTTCAGAGGTCTGGCGGGATATTGGTTTCCCCTTGAATTTCTCGGGCGTCGTGGTTGGGCTGCTGGCTTTAGCTTGCGGTTCAGGCTTGGTCTCTTGTTGGTTTTCATTTTGCGGTTTCTCTGTGATTTCTTGTGTAGCTTCTGTTGGTTTGTTTTGGAAAAGTTCCACTTCAGCTTTTTGCAGTTCTCTCTCTCTGATTTAATGGTTTGTAGGATTTCTTCCTTCTCCTTCTGTATCAGTGCCATATATTCCACTTCTTGCTTAATGTTTTGCTGGATCTCCTTTATTTCAGCCAGCAGTTTTTCATTGTCGCTGGTTTGTGACGGTGTTAGAAGTAACGTGACTTGCTTCTTTAGCTCGTCTATCTGGTCTTGCAGTTGAGCTCTTTCCGCTTGTGAGCTGCACGTGGCTGTCTCGCACCTCCGCATTGCTTCGTTGTATGGCGTCTTTGTGATAATGGCGATCTTTAATACGTCTCTGTGTCTTTGCAGATAAGGATAGCCCAAGTATCTTGCTCCATGTTTGCCCAGGCAGTTAGCACACTTTCTCTTTTTATTGGGTGCTCGGAAGTCCGTGTCCGTGTTTGGCCAGTGGACACTCCTTGAAGGTGATCGGCGCAGTATTCGACAGATCTCTGTCATACTGTGACATATTGCTCTGCTGTGGCCTGCCCTCTGGCATCTTGAACATTGGGTGCCTCTTGGGATGAATCTCTCTGGATGTTGCATTTTCTTGTAGATTAATACTGTGATCGGCATCTCGCTGTCCTCTGCCGCCACCACCGCCAAGGTTGTAGGAGTCTTGGAGTAGGTGAGGAGCCGCTCCGCCTTCAAGAATCGGATGTGGAGATTCTGTTCTTGTAGCTGCTTCAGGATTTGTTCCAATGTCTCATAACAGATCTCGGGCCTTGGTGTTCTTGATCAATTCAATTGTTGATATTCCTCCATGCCATCGTCTCGGACAATTCAAGCACTATTCCTCTCAGTCTGCGCCTTCTTCTGTTGATCTTACCAGTTAGTCACGATGTTCTCCAATGTATCTCTTTATATGTTTCTTATCTGATTCAAACAATAAGTAGGTTTGGACCAAGCATGATAACCAATCAAAAGAACAAGTATTATAATATAAATGTCCATTCATCCAGCATTATACGGGAGATAGCACGAAACAAAACAAATAACACAATTACCTTAGCTATATGTCGTCCTTCTGTCCAAATGGGAGGTCACATTTGGAGTAGTGCCGTGCCGTGGTATGATACAGAGAGGCGGCCGCATTAGGCGGCATCGTAATGGGGCGGCATTTTTAAAGAAACAAAAACAACATGTAAGGGGCGGCATTTCGAAGACTTGCATCATACTAGAGAAAATCTACCGCATGGTCCTGAATTGGAGATATATTATCCTTCAACACTGAATCATTTAAAGCTGTGCGTGATGTTCTATTTCTTTTAGCTTATTCCAGGCAATTAATTATAGTTTGGCTGTCCAAGGTATTTACAACAAACCCTACAACTCTTCTGCCTCCAAGCCCTGCCTGCTTTGTTCGTTCACATCTAAAGATTTACTGCCATACTGCAGAGGAGAGTTATATAACATTTCAATACTCTCTTTCTGACATTGAAAGAAAATAATTTATTGCTTTCAGCGGCATTTCCATAACCTATTCACATTAGCCTTATGTGGAAAATACTATAGTCTGTTGTTTTTTTTTTTTTTTTTTTTTGCCCCAATATAAAACATCCATATCTCAGTAACCAACTGAGGGAAAATTATGAGATTTAGTATATAACCTTATCATTATGTCCACCCAACAAATAAATATTTGTTCTGGAGATTTTACAGCAGATTTCAAAGTTTGTTTATATGAGGTATATAATTTACGGGTCTGAGATGAAATTCATAATTTTAAATGTATTACAACGTAGCCAGACAATCAGCGCCCAATGTTGAATAGTGTACGTTTTTTCACGGAATTGGCCTTATGCCAACTCCCCGCGTTGTTTAAACTAGGACTGTTCATTCAGAGGTGTCTCAAAATGTGGGTTATTTCATGAAACCTGATTAATATGTTTTTTTTTTTTTTAAATCTTACCACTTATCGCTAACATTGAAATGTGTGAATATTTTTCAATGGGATTGAATGCGAAATTATACACTTCAAAGAATCGCTATGAAGTTGTACACATATTTTTGTCAAGGAGCTGATCGCAGGAAACTAGTTAGTTAGTTAGTTAGTCGACAGATCATCCTCGTTGCACATCGGACCATTCAGTCCATAAGTGCTCGGATCCCCTCCTCAGCAAATCCCGCAGCGTGTAGCGGCTAAGGACGCCAGTTCTGTGTTGGTTTATCAATCTTCTTTGGCTTCCTGCGTAGTGTTCTTGTTTGGCCACCCCTCTTTTAATTTGCTGCTCTCGCAGTCTGGCCATTGTTGTAGATTCACAGTCATCACTTGGTTCTTGCAAAAGTCTCACTTCTCGTAGAGCATTCAGAATGTCTGCCTGGTCCATGGCGCGTCCGCCCTCAACAGTAGCCTCACCTGCGAGCTTGTCAGCCCGCTCATTTCCTTGTACTCCCGCATGCCCTGGCACGAAGATGAAACTAATCTTTGCCAGCCGAGACCGCTTCAGAGGCAGCAACCATTCTCTTCGGATCGACCCCTCCTCTATCCTCTTGATCATGTTCATTGAGTCGCTAAGGAAACAAGCCCTAGTGAATGTCTGTGTCTCGAGCCATGTTATTGCTTTACTTACTGCCATGACTTCCATGGTCAGGCTACTTGTGGTTTCAGTGAAAGCACCAGAGTCCTCCTTCACAATTCTCCCTCCGGCCCGAGCTGTAAAGGCCCATGAGCTTCTCACATGTCGGACGAACCGACCCATCTGTGTAGATGACCGCGTCACTGTCTAGCGAATTCTCGAAAATCAACGCTTGTACTTCAGCCTCAACAGCAGCCGGATTTTCTTGTCTGCATTTTCTATCTAGTTGGATGCAAACTGAAAAGGATGTGCAGAAGTCTGTTGGCACTTGCACCCACTCCTCGCCAGGTTCTAAGTCCTCAAGTGAACACACCTGTTGAAGAATGTCCTCGGCTTGACCCATCCACGACCGTCCTCTTTTTAACCTGCTGCCCTTCACCTTCCTAATTTCACTATGCAGTGGATGCTGTGTGTTTGCGTTAATTCTGAGGTAGGCACGTGCCCTGCAAACTTGCATTCTCTCTTCAATGGTTGGAAAATCAAGAAGGTAGCGCATCGCCCTGCATGCTGTATCTCTTGTACATCCAAGAATAATGCGCATAGCTTCATTCTGTATCCTTTCCATCCTTTCTATCTGCTTATGGCTGACAGTCAGGATTGCCATTGCATACTCCAAAACAGACATGACCAGCCCCTCGTACAGAAGACATAGATGGCGCTGCTCACAGTTTGCTGCCGCCATCACCCGCATCGCTGCCAAACCCCGCTTGGCCTTTGTTATCACCTGGTCTATGTGCACATTATAAGCAAGGCTTCGATCAAACCGTATCCCCAGGTAATTCATTGCCTGCGTTCTTTCCACCGTCTCTGAACACAGCATTACAGTTGGTGCTGGATTGTTGACAATATGATTATTCAACGAGAACCAAGTCACTGTTGCCTTTGTTGGGTTGACCATTGCCCCAGCTTCATCACACCAAGTACTTATGCGATTGAGTTCGGTTTGTAGTTCCACAGCAACCTCCTCTCTATCCTTACCCTGACGATACACTAAAACATCATCGGCATATGACAATGTCCTGCCAGGTCCAGTGATCTGCTCACTGGTGATTCTCACTGTGTAGGCGTTGAACAGTACCGGAGATAATGGTGATCCCTGTGGTAGGCCAGGATATATTGTTGTTGGTTCCGAAGTCCAACTGCCACATCTAAAAACTACTTTCCGTTGGAAGAGAGCTGCAGCGATCCAACTAAGGAGGAATGGACTTACGTTTAGTTCAAGAAGCTGAAACATTAAAAAATCCAGTGGTACTCTGTTGTATGCGTCCTCAAGATCAATCGCTGCAGCAACGGTTTCAGTGCCTGAGTGGAAACCTTCATAGACATCGTGGGCAAAGACTGCTGCATTGGTCCAGGTTTCTCTTTTTGGACGGTACCCACCCAGGGTAGGTGGGAAAACACCTTGCCTCTCTAGTTGGCTTGATATTTTCCTGGCAATTACCTTCTCCAGCAGCTTGCCTATTGTATTCTGCATGGTTATAATTCGATATCCCTGAATTTTCTTGTGGTCTTTGTCAGGCTTCGGCAAGGGAATCAGATAGCTGTGTAACCATTCCTCCTTGATGCTAGCACTCCCTATACTGTTGTTGTACATGTCTGCTAGTTTCTCTAGCTCATTGTCGGTACACCTATTTATGTCGTCGTATCTTATGCCATCAGGACCTGGAGCACTGTTTTTTGATCGTCGAAGCACAGCCTTGATTTCTTGCACTGTCACTGTGTCTTCATCCGAAGTGTTCTGGGCCTTGCATCTGTCTGAGGTGACCTCCTTGGCCAGATTCCGGCCTCCCATGTCTGTCTGGTTGCTCTGCTCAAGGTAGCGTTCAAAGAGGACTTTGCCCTTGTCCTCGTCAGTCCTCTGCCAGATGAGGTCAGCACCTTGGAAGTCAGAAATGCTCTTATTCTTGACTACACCACTCATGCTTTTATGTAGTCGCCAGAACAATTTCAGTGACTTGTCTGTGCTTACTCTTTGACACACCTCTGCCCATTTTTCGCTTTTAACCACCGTGACCAGTTTTTTGAAATAGCTTACTTTTGTGTGCATCTCTCTTTCTAAGTGCAAGCAGGGACTAGGATGACCAGCTCTGTTCTTCTTGGCATTTTGCCATCTCCTTACAGCACTACGCTTATCAACCCAAGCCTTCTCCACCTCGAAACTCCACCACGGTGGCTGCTCCCAGCTTTTTTTCCTTTTCTTCCTGCCCTGAAACGTTCTGCGCTTGTCACGTCTTATTTTACTCACCACATCTTGCACCCATCGGGAAACTGTTTTATACTATTACAAATTCCGAAAAAAGAACAATGCATGCATTGTGTTTAAGTAAACGGGCATTTCGTCGATGGGTGCAAGAATCTGGAATTAAACCCCCACGCAATAACCAAACGGTAGGTAGAAAGATTATTGTAGACAGTTTTGACAAAGATGTCATAAGGCGAGCTATTATAAAAATGCTTTTAAAAGTCGCTTGATATACGACAGGGTCGACTTCATTGCACCGGGTTATATCCCATTTGGCTCGGTCTCTTTCCGCAGCGCGGAAAGCATCGCACAAAGCACAAACTTCGCAGCTCTAGCGACGACCCACAGAAGTCTCCGAAAAATTTAACTCGTGAACCAAAGGATGCGGCCCGAAATCGAACCCACGACCTTTGGAGCCCGAGTCAAAAGGCTTGACCACTTCGCCACAGAGACTCCTAAAATTATAAAAATTTTGGATTTTATATCCAGGATTATCCAGCATTATAAAAATGCTGGATGCCAAAGAAACAGTGACTGTAAGAAAACTTAGGGTTTGGTTCAGAAAGAACAAATCAAATCAAATCAAATCAACTTTATTAGGGTCACAAATTGGGCGCGCAGGCCCGTCTTACATTCGGTCCTTCTAATCACTCGTCTTTCATTTATCAAGAGCATTATACATTTACATAGGAAGAAAAATAAACATTGTGAAATGAATGTTGTAAACATAAACAAGGCTTATTAACATGTTATGAGGCCCATCTCCCACTTATCCATACATCACCCCACCCACACATACACACACACCTACCCACACACACGCACACCAGGGACACATACATACCCCACCAACCGACCCATCCCCCTCGCGCACATTCCCCCACCCACACACATTACCCTCATCTGATCCCCCAACCAAAACACACTCGCCACCCACAAACATTCCCCCACTAACCCACACATCCCACGCCCATCACCATCCTAACCCACACATCATCTCCCCACCCACACCTCAAACCACCATCCCCCAGCCACATCTCCATCGACCACATATTCCCCTCCCCACGCACACAATCCCCACCAACCCACACATCGCACATCCACTCACACATCCCCAAACCATACACACACATCCCAACCAACTGACATGTCCCTACCTCCCCCCCCCCCCCGCACACACATCTCCCTAACCACCCATACATCCCCAAACCACTCACACACACCCCACTACCCACACATACAACTTCCACCCACCCACACATGCCTTAAACCAATCCCCCACCCTCACATCACATACACCCCCTACCACGCAATATTCCCAACCCACGCACCACACATACACACACATATCCCTCACCACAATAACATAGAGCTATCCAAAACAACTTTGTGGGAAATTATAAGGACATTATCTTCACTATTTGAAAGTACAAGGGCGATAGAAATAATCTTTGCGAGCAACCGCATTTAGGAGCCATGCGAAGCAGATACCTACGTGAAATAAGGGAAGTGCGCAAAGAAAATTATGGCATAGTGTGTTTGAATGAAATGTGGATCAATGCGCACCACACAAGTGATAAGGAATGGCAATCAATGGATGGACAGATAAAGCGATATGTGCCCAGTAGTATAGGACAACTTGTGGTCATGGCCCATGCTGGTAATACGCATAATGGCTTACAACAGAATGCTGGGCTCGTGTTCGTATCAAATCATACAGACAATAGGGATTATCATAATAAGATGAATGGTAATGTATTTAGAGATTGGCTCGAGAATACTGTGCTTCCATCCTTAGATAGACCGTCGTGTCAAATTATGGACAATGCATGATATCAATGGTTTTGCCCAAGAAAACAAAATACATACAGCATCGAACACAAAGGGAGCAATAAAGATATGACTCCGAATGGAAAATATACCATTTCCAGAAACGTATTTCTAGCTAAAATTGTTGTATCTTGTAAAACAGACGCCAAAAAGCAAGAAATATCAAATCGACAAGTTGATAGAAGAGCATCGTCATGGGTGCTAGAGACTTCCGCCGTCAATGGCAACAGTTTGTATTCCACAGTGATGAATTTTCAATTCCGCAAGCCCTCAGCGGTGACAAACTGTATTGGAAAAAAAAAAAAACCAAAAAAAAAAAAAAAAGCACACACACACACTAAACGCATTGAATACCAACAGAAGAGTAATAATGCGGTGGAAACTGACATATTGTGGCATAACAAGAAACGTGAGAGCAAACACGTTGTCAAATTAGGGGACAACACACGTGCATACGAATCAATCTATAAACTTCAATGAAAAGAGGACCAACATCTTGGTCGTTAAAAAGAAAGCCCACTACAGAGACACTGACAACTATTTTCATAGTGCAAACCATGTAATCATGTTCCGTCTGTGAACGGTAAACAGCAGAGTAGACAATCTTTCACGAAGACTCAAAGCGGGTCTGTCACCCATATGTATGTGTGAACAAACTACACAGACAGCTGAACAGATCCTTAAAAATGGAAAAATGACGACTAAATTGCGGTATCATTTCTGGTCACTCCATACGCACATTAACGCACAGCTATTTGGAAGCTTTCACGAACTCAATATAAAAAGCTAACTGAATACTTGTGTACACATTATTAACCAGCAGCTGAAGAAACAAGAAGGAAATGAAAAATAAGGTTAAAAAAAAATATATTCCTTCTACTTTCCTGTCAATTTACAAATTATTTACCCCATGCCTCTGTAAATTCTCTGTCTTTACTAATATTACACATTGCACCCCTCTCGGGATTCTCCGGGGTGAAGTGGTCAAGCCGTCTGACTCGGGCTCCGAAGGTTGTATGTTCGATTCCGGGCCGCTTCCTTCATTTCACGAGTGCATTTTTTCGGAGACTCCCGAGGGTCGTCGCTGGAGGTACGGAGTTCGCGCTTTGTGCGACTCTTTCCACGCTGCGGAAAGAAACTGAGCCATATGGGATAAAAATCCGGTGCAATGCAGCCGACCCTGTCGATTTTATGCTACTTCTTTCATTGCACCCACTCCCATACGAATCCGGATACACCTTGTGTGTCATCTGAATTGGCGGGGCTTTCATTACTGTAAACATAAATTTGTTATCGAGAAATCACTAGTTTTTCAGCAAAACATCAAAGAAATGTCGCCGCTTTCGATGATTTAAGTTGTTTTTGGACCTATCAAAGACATATTCTTTGGGTGGGGGTAAATATAAGACGGCTGGAAAAATTTCATAACGATGCAACAGACAGTTTTCAAAATAATTGATCGTGAATGAAGGCATTCTTTTCGGGACATACTATAGACACATAATGGCAAGAAGAACAGGGCTGGTCATCCTAGTCTCTGCATGCACTTAGAAAGAGAGATGCACACAAAAGTAAGCTATTTTTAAAAAAAAACTGGTCATGGTGGTTAAAAGTGAAAAATGGGCAGAGGTATGTCAAAGAGTAAGCACAGACAAGTCACTGAAATTGTTCTGGCACTACATAAAAGCATTAGTGGGGTAGTCAAGAATAAGAGCATTTCTGACTTCCAAGGTGCTGACCTCATCTGGCAGAGGCCAAGGGCAAAGCCCTCTTTAAACGCTATCGAGAGCAGAGCAACCAGACAGACAATCCTGGCAATCCTGTGCACCTTGGGAGGCCAAAATCTTGCCAAGGAGGTCACCTCAGACAGGTGCAAGGCCCAGAACATTTCGGATGAAGACACAGTGACAGTGAAAGAAATCAAGGCTGTGCTTCAACGATAAAAAAAACAGCGCTCCAGGGCCAGATAGCATAAGATACGACGACATCAATAGGTGTACCGACAACGAGCTAGAGAAACTAGCAGACATGTACAACAACAGTATAGGGAGTGCTAGCATCAAGTAGGAGTGGTTACACAGCTATCTGATTCCCTTGCCGAAGCCTGGCAAAGACCACACAAAAATTCAGGGATATCGAGTTATAACCATGCAGAATACAATAGGCAAGCTGCTGAAGAAGTTAAGTGCCAGAAAAATATCAAGCCAGCTAGAGGGGCAAGGTGTTTTCCCACCTACCCTGGGTGGGTACCGTCCAAAAAGAGAAACCTTAGCCAATGCAGCAGTTTTTGCCCATGATGTCTATGAAGGTTTCCACTCAGGCATTGAAACCTTTACTGCAGCGATTGATCTAGAGGACGCGTACAACAGAGTACCATTGGGATTTTTAATGCTTCAGCTTCTTGAACTCAATATAAGTCCATTCCTCCTTAGTTGGATCGCTGCAGCCCTCTTCCAACGGAATGTAGTTTTTAGATGTGGCAGTTGGACTTCGGAACCAACAACAATATATCCTGGCCTACCACAGGGATCACCATTATCTCCGGTGCTGTTCAACGCCTACACTGTTAGAATCACCAGCGAGCAGATCAATGGACCGGGGAGGACACTGTCATATGCCGATGATGTTTTAGTGTATCGTCAGGGGAAGGATAGGAATCAGGTTGCTGTGGAACTACAAACCGAACTCAATCGCATAAGTACTTGGTGTGTTGAAGCTGGGGCAATGGTCAACCCAACAAAAGCAACAGTGACATGGTTCTCGTTGAATAATCATATTGTCAACACTCCAACACCAACTATTAATCTGTGTTCAGAGACGGTGGAAAGAACGCAGGCAATGAATTACCTGGGGATACGTTTTGATCGAAGCCTTGCTTATAATGAGCACATAGACTAGGTGATAACAAAGGCCAAGCGGGGTTTGGCTGCGATGCGGGTGATGGCGGCAGCAAACTGTGAGCAGCGCCATCAATGTCTTCTATACGAGGGGCTGGTCATGTCTGTTTTTGAGTATGCAATGGCAATCCTGACTCTCAGCCATAAGCAGATAGAAAGGATGGAAAGGATACAGAATGAAGCTATGCGCATTATTCTTGGATGTACAAGAGATACAGCATGCAGGGCGATGCGCTACCTTCTTGATTTTCCAACCATTGAAGACAGAATACAAATTTGCAGAGCACGCGCCTACCTCAGAGTTAACGCAAACACACAACATCCACTGCATAGTGAAATTATGAAGGTGAAGGGCAGCAGGTTAAAAAGAGGACGGTCGTGGATGGGTCAAGCCGAAGACATTCTTCAACAGGTGTGTTCACTTGAGGACTTAGAACCTGGCGAGGAGTGGTTACAAGTGCCAACAGATTTCTGTACGTCCTTTTCAGTTTGCATCCAACTAGATAGAAAATGCAGACAAGAAAATCCGGCTGCTGTGGAGGCGGAAGTACAAGCGTTGATTTTCGAGAATTCGCTAGACGGTGATGCTGTCATCTACACAGATGGGTCGGTCGTCCGACATGTGAGAAGCTCATGGGCCTTTACGGCTCAGGCCGGAGGGAGAATTGTGAAGGAGGACTCTGGTGCTTTTGCTGAGACCACAAGTAGCCTGACTATGGAAGTCATGGCAGTAAGTAAAGCAATAACATGGCTCGAGACACAGACATTCACTAGGGCATGTTTCCTTAGCGACTCAATGAGCATGCTCAAGAGGATAGAGATGGGGTGGATCCGAAGAGAATGGTTGCTGTCTCTGGAGCGGTCTCGGCTGGCAAAGATTAGTTTCATCTTCGTGCCAGGGCATGCGGGAGTACAAGGAAATGAGCGGGCTGACAAGCTCGCAGGTAAGGCTACTGTGGAGGGCGGACGCGCCATGGACCAGGCTGACATTCTGAATGCTCTACGAGAAGTAAGACTTTTGCGAGAACCAAGTGATGACTGTGAATCTACAACCATGGCCAGACTGCGAGAACAGCAAATTAAAAGAGGGATGGCCAAACAAGAACACTACGCAGGAAGCCAAAGAAGATTGATAAACCAACACAGAACTGGTGTCGTTAGCCGCTACACGCTGCGAGATTTGCTTAGGAGGGCATCCGAGCACTTATGGACTGAATGGTTCGATGTGCAATGAATGAGGATGATCTGTCGACTAACATACTAGACACAAGAGAAGACAATCATGTATGTGGATCGCAGCAACAGCTGGGCAACACATAACAAAACATGCAGTATTAACTCATTTAATGCCGAAGTGTTGTATATCACCAAATGTGATTCCCATTTATACAGAAGTATGATATGTCGCTATACTAGGGTCATCTGTGAATCTACATCCATGGTCAGACTGCGAGAACAGCAAGTTAAAAGAGGTGTGGCCAAACAATAACACTGCAGGAAGCCAAAGAAGATTAGTAAACCTACACATAACTGCGGGATTTACTGAGGAGGGGATCTTAGCACTTATAGACTGAATGGTTCGATGTGCAACGAGGATTATCTGTCAACTAACTAACTAACTAACTAACTAACTAACTAACTAACGAACTAACTAACTAACTAACTAATGAACTAACTAACTAACTAACTAACTAATGAACTAACTAACCAACTAATGAACTAACTAACTAACTAACTAATGAACTAACTAACTAACTAACTAATGAACTAATTAACTAACTAACTAATGAACTAACTAACTAACTAACTAATGAACTAACTAACTAACTAACTAATGAACTAACTAACTAATGAACTAACTAACTAACTAACTAACTAATGAACTAACTAACTAACTAACTAACTAATGAACTAACTATCCATTGGCACCTTGCCGTCTTGACAGACAATAGTTTGTGCTTTAAAAAGGCATAATAACTTTTAACTATGGCGGTAGCGAGTGTGACTGATAAGGCCAATTTGCGCTGTAAATGTCCGTTCACAGTGGGTGCATCTGAACACGTGGTCATTTCCACCATCATGCACCATCTTACGTCTCAAACGCTTGGTGTGTGACTTTTCTGCAATAATTTTCTCCTTTGACTTTATTCCATTTCTGATATTTGCCCTCCATGCAACACGTTCAGCGGCGACTTGCTCCCAATGTGCATTATCAATGCCTGTATCAATCATGTCCCGCTTACACACATCTTTGTATCGTAGTAGAGGCCGACCCTGAGATCTCTTACCCATCTGTAATTCACCAAAAAAGATATCCTTTGGTATTCTACCATCATCCATCCTCCTAAGATGTCCTATCCATCTAAGTCTACGAAGACTGAGCATGGAATAAACTGTCACACAACCTGATCTTTCCAATACTTCAGTATTTGTGATTTTGTCTTGCCACTTAATACCAAGAATTCTTCGCAAACACCGCATATGAAAGCTGTTTAAATTGTTCTCTTGGTGTGAGTAAGTTGTCCAGGTTTCACTGCCATAGAGAAGAGTACTAAGGACACAGGCTTGATAGACAAGGACTTTTGTTTTGGCAGTAAGCTTCCTGTTCTCCCAGACTCTTTTTCTTAACCTGTTCATTGTTGTTGCTGCCTTACCAATCCGGATGTTGATTTCCTGATCTAGGGATAATTTGCTATTTACCACTGATCCTAGATATGTAAAATGGTCTACTATCTCTAGTTCAGCGTCGTCAATAAAGATTGATGGTACCCCATGTGCACCTTGTGACATAATCTGTGTCTTCTTTTTGCTAATTGTTAAACCAAATTCAGAACAAGCATTGGAGAATGCAGATAGTAGACATTGCAATTCTTCCTCAGAGTGGGTCGTAACTGCAGCATCATCTGCAAAAAGCAACTCTCTGATCAGTACCCTCCTAATTTTGGTCTTAGCCTTCAATCTCTGAGCATTGTAGAGGCCGCCATCTGAGCGTGAGTGAATGTATATACCACCATCCTGATCACGAAATGCATATTTCAGTAGAAGTGAAAAGTATATTCCAAAGAGGGTGGGAGCTAGTACACAACCTTGCTTAACTCCACTCTTGATTTCAAATTCTTCAGAAGTTGCACCATCAAACTTGATTATACCCTTCATGCCTGTGTGGAACGATTCCACAATGGACAGAAGAGTTGGTGGGCAGCCAATCTTCTTTAGTGCCTTGAACAGACCCTCACGACTGACTAAATCAAATGCCTTTGTGAGGTCGATGAAGGCAATAAACAGTGGTTGATTCTGTTCACGGCATTTTTCTTGCATTTGTCGCAATGAGAATATCATATCAGTGGTAGACCGGTTCTGTCGAAAGCCACACTGTGATTCGGGGTAGACTTGATCTCCTAGGACTTGAAGTCTGCGCAGAACAATTCTGGCAAATACTTTTCCAACAATACACAGAAGTGAGATACCCCTATAGTTGTTGCAGTCGCTCCGATCGCCCTTGTTCTTGTACAGTGTTATGATGCTTGAATCTTTGAAATCCTGTGGGACTTGTCCTTCACGCCAGCATAGCTCTATTAGCTGGTGGATCTGTAGAGTGAGTGTGTCTTGCCCACTCCTGATAACCTCTATTGGAATCCCATCCTTACCTGGAGCCTTGCCAGATGCAAGTTCATTTATAGCACACTTAACTTCTGTTATGGTGGGAAGTGTGTCCAGGTGGTCAAGAGTTGGTAGAGCCTCTATGGCGTTGAGGGCATCATCCGCTAGTTTGGTCTCACTTGAGTAAAGCTCCAAATAGTGCTCTACCCATCTGTCCATCTGCCGTTTCTTGTCAGTGATGATTTCTCCAGTCAAGGTTTTCAATGGTGCACTTCTTTTGATCACTGGACCACAGGCTTTCTTTATTCCTTCATACATGCTTCTTATGTCTCCCTTATCACTTGCGATTTGAATGGACTCACATAACTTGATCCAATAATCATTTGCACACTGCCTGGCAGCCTTTTGCACATCCTTCCTAGCTTGCCTTAGCTCACTCAGAGTGTTACGCGTTGGTCTTTCCTTGTTTCTTAAGAGAGCTTTCTTCTTCTTATCAATCAAGGGCTGCAGAGTCTCGCTGTTGGCCGCAAACCAGTCCTGCCTCTTATGATCCACAGTGCCGTAAACCCTACGGCAGTTTTATAAAGAGTTTCCTTAATTTGACCCCACTTTTCATTTACTGTACAATTTTCTGGTGTATCAGTGAAAGCGTCTTCAAGTTGCTGTTGAAACTGAAAGCACTTTTCAGGATCATGAGTGTTAATAATATTAATCCTGGGGCTAGATTTGTGTTAGCTGTGTAGATTCTCTTGGTCTCAGTCTAACCCTTGCAACAACCAAAGAATGATTCGTATCACAGTCAGCACTGTGGTAACTACGAGTCAATGATATATGGTTCAGATGTTGTCTCCGTGTGATGATGAAGTCCAGCTGGTGCCAATGGCCGGATCTTGGATGTTTCCATGTGACCTTATGCATCTCTTTTGTTTTAAAAAAAAGAGTTTGTAATACATAGGTCATTAACTGGTTTTTTCAGTGCTCCCCCTTGAGAAAAGAAATCAAGTGCGTTTCGAAAGGGGGGCCGCCCCCGTCCTTTTTTTTAAGGAAATTTATTCAAAAGCCAACTCCAAAAGGGGCAGGTTTAAAGTAAACTTTTAGAAAAAATTGAAAAAATCGATTTTAAAAAAATAATTTAAATATGGAAAATTTTTCTTAAAAGTAATTAAATTATTAAAATAAATTTAATTTAAAAATTAAAAAAAATTTGGGGGAAAAGTGTTTAGGATAAAAACACGAAAAAAATGTAATTGAAACGAGAAAAGAGTGTTGAGGGGATACATAGAGCCTGTTCTTTTGTATGGGTGTGAAACTTGGACAATGAGCAGTCAAGCTGAAAAGCATCTGATGGCTGCAGAAATGTGGTTTCTGAGGAAAATGCAAAGAATACCATGGACAGACAGAAAAACCAATGACCAAGTACTACAGGAGACAAATGAACATCGTAGACTGATTAGAGAAATTAGACGTAGACAGTCAACATTTTTTGGACATGTTATGAGAAGAAATGGGTTGGAGAACTTAGTGACAACTGGCAAGATCGAGGGGAACAGACCAAGAGGAAGACCGAGAGGAAAATACCTGGATGGCTTGGCCACATGGCATGGACGAGACAGGAACACTGAGCTGATCCACGACACTGGTGATCGAGTGAAATGGCGAGTCATGACCGCCCACGCTTTCCGGCATGGCACATGATTGATTGATTGATATCTCTATAACATGAACTGCAGAGACCATGTGTATAGCTCATGTAGCATGATCCCTCTCTCAACCTGCCTAGTTTACTGCAGAGGAATGGAACCCAATACGTCTGGAACAAGTAAAAGCTGCTGAAATTGTATATTTATATAATTTTTATTAAACATTATGTCTATACTATGTTTTATGAATTATTTTCAAGTATAATTGTATTCATAGTAATATTTCTTGTGTATATTGAGCCAATCCTGATGTACGGAAGTGAATAATGGACAATTAGCAGTCACATGAGGAATTATGTGGAAGCTACAGGGATGTTGTTTTATAAAAGAATGATGATAATATTGTGGGGATGGCTAGAAAGAGCAATATTGATACCTTGTATGAAGTTAACACACAAAGAACTGATTACTCACATCAGAAGAAGACAGTCTTTGGGCACATCATGAGAAGGAACAAATTGGAGTATGTTGTCACAATGGGAAGACTGGAGGGGAGGGCAGGCAAGGGGAAACCAAGAGAGAAGATGCAGGACAGTTTGACATCATGACATAGAGGAACATTGATATCAGAAATGATTTGGCAGCGTATTGTAGAGACATATGGCCACTCACTCCTCATGGCTTGGGCTAAAGAAGAATATTTCCTGTAACATATCTATAATGAAAGCAAATGGGTTTAATTTGCTCTAGTATTTCAAATTATTGCTAAGAGGATGCTCCAGAAGAAATAGCACAATCACACGGAATAACACTACCCAGTGCCACCTATCGGGCACTGGGGCGCCAACTATTCCTTCCAGCGATGCTTGATGGCAAAAGTGGAAGATGATGATGATAAGTTTGTAGAAATGTAGGATTAATTAAATATCATTATTTTCTTCAGACGCTTTGGAAACTGGGTAAAGGTGAAAATTATAGTCTGTATAAAAGTCAAACTGCAACGAAAGAAGAACTGGAAACCAGCGCTGGCGCCTGCTGAACAGCCAGAGGCAAATGGAAAGAATGGAAAAGTCACTGATGGCACAACAGTTTCTTTGGAAAAGACACCTGATGATATGCAAGATGGAGCAGTGGTGAGTGGTGTTTATTTTGATGAAAAATAGAGTTTGAAGCTGGGTTTATGCATATGATTATTTCTTGATCATTGGTTGGTTGGCTGGTTGATTGGTTGCTTACTTGGTTGGATGATTTTTTAAAATTTTGTAGTTGGTTATCTGGCTAGTTAGATAGTTGGTTGTTTTGGATGGTTGTTTGACTGATTGATTGTTTGATTGGTTCATTGATTGTGTGGATAGGTTGTTTGATCAGTTAGTTGTTTGATTGGTTCAATATTTGGTTAATTGGTTGGTTTGTTGATTGTTTGTTTGTTGATTGTTTGTTTGATTGGTTAGTTCTTTGTTTGTTTGGTTGGTTGGTTAGTTTGTTACGTTTATTGGTTGGTTAGCTGTTAGGTTATTTATTTGATTTGTTGCTTTTTTGTTGTTGTTTGGTTGCTTGTTTGTTTGATTTGTTGGTTGGTTAGTTCGTCATTTGTTTGTTTCATATTTTATTTAGTTGATTCTTTGATTGGTTATTTGGTTGGTTGGCTGTTTATTTGGTTGGTTATTTGTGTGTGTTTGGTTGGTTGTTTGTTTTGTTTTTAAGTGTATTTTGTTGTTTTTTTGTTTGGCTGGCTGGTTAGAA
The DNA here is from genome assembly GCA_014155875.1 of Cepaea nemoralis. NCBI lineage: Eukaryota > Metazoa > Mollusca > Gastropoda > Stylommatophora > Helicidae > Cepaea > Cepaea nemoralis. Next base: position 101,394 of record JACEFZ010007072.1, read on the forward strand.
ACTCCATTATATTGAGTTGTTTGCTCTTGTAAGCATTGATTGTGGTGGGGGAGGGGGGAGCTGTCGATGACTTATTCCATCCCTGTAGACATGCGACACAAATATTTCAAATATACTGGTAAACTCTCTGTTCTGAATATAGCAGCACAATCCCAACACTCCACAGTGGTATGGACATGTTGTCCTTATCTTACCTGCCCATTGTACTGAGCTATAAACATCACAGGAAATTACAATCTTAGTTTATTATCATGAATCATATTATAATGAATCACATTATAATAAACTATTACCTGTAATAATATATGTTTCTGAGTAACGAGATCTCTTATTCTTTGTGAGGGTTTTTTAAACGTCTGTCAAGATCCAGTTTCTAGTTTATTTGTCTAAAGATCTGTCTTCATCTCTGTGAGAATGAACCAGCTGTCTGGAAGTTGAAGTAGTGCTAGGACAGTAATTTAATCCTAAGCATAGTCGTTAATTCACAACTCCAGACTCATGAAAACCATGGCAGAGACCACGTGACTTCAGTGACTTCAGCTATGCAATGGGAATCCAGCTATGCAATATGATTCTTATGCCTTGTCTCTGCGAGACATATCATGCTGTCTGCAAGCTGTGCCAAGACATTAATTTAATCCTAAGCATAGCCATAAGTTAACAACTCCGAACCCATCAAAACCACATCACAGACCCATCAAGACCCATGCACAGACACATCAGGACCAAGGCACAGACCCATCAAGATCATGCCACAGACCCATCAGAATCATAGTACAGACCCATCAGGATAATAGTACAGACCCATCAGGATCATAGTACAGACCCATCAGGATCATAGTACAGACCCATCAGGATCATAGTACAGACTCATCAGGACCATAGTACAGACCCATCAGGACCATGTCACAGACCCATCAGGACCATAGTACAGACCCATCAGGATCAAAGCACAGACCCATCAGGACCATAGTACAGACCCATCAGGACCATAGTACAGACCCATCAGGACCATAGTACAGACTCATCAGGACCATAGTACAGACCCATCAGGACCATGCCACAGAACCCTTAAGAACCATGCCACAGACCCATCAGGACCATGCCACAGACCCATCAGGACCATGCCACAGACCCATCAGGACCATAGTACAGACCCATCAGGATCAAAGCACAGACCCATCAGGACCATGCCACAGACCCATCAGGATCATAGTACAGACCCATCAGGACCATAGTACAGACCCATCAGAACCATGCCACAGACCCATCAGGACCATGCCACAGACCCATCAGGACTATAGTACAGACCCATCAAGATCATGCCACAGACCCATCAGGACCGAGGCACAGACCCATCAGGACCATAGTGCAGACCCATCAGGACCATGCCACAGATCCATCAGGACCATAGTACAGACCCATCAGGACCAAAGCACAGACCCATCAGGACCATAGTACAGACTCATCAGGACCATGCCACAGACCCATCAGGACCATGCCACAGACCCATCAGGACCATGCCACAGACCCATCAGGACCATAGTACAGACCCATCAGGACCAAAGCACAGACCCATCAGGACCATAGTACAGACTCATCAGGACCATGCTACAGACCCATCAGGACCATAGTACAGACCCATCAAGACCATGCCACAGACCCATCAGGACCAAGGCACAGACCCATCAGGACCATGCTACAGACTCATCAGGATCATAGTACAGACCCATCAGGACCATGCCACAGACCCATCAGGACCATACTACAGACCCATCAGGACCATACTACAGACCCATCAGGACCATGCCACAGACCCATCAGGACCATACTTCAGACCCATCAGGACCATGCCACAGACCCATCAGGACCATAGTACAGACCCATCAAGACCATGCCACAGACCCATCAGGACCAAGGCACAGACCCATCAGGACCATAGTACAGACCCATCTGGATCATAGTACAGACCCATCAGGACCAAAGCATAGAACCCATCAGGACCATGCCACAGACCCATCAGGACCATGCCACAGACCCATCAAGACCATGCCACAGACCCATCAGGACTATAGTACAGACCCATCAGGACCATGCCATAGACCCATCAGGACCATGCCACAGACCAATCAGGACCATACTACAGACCATCAGGACCATGCTACAGACTCATCAGGATCATAGTACAGACCCCATCAGGACCATGCCCACAGACCCATCAGGACCATGGCACAGACCCTTCAGGACCATGTCACAGACCCATCAGGACCATGCACAGACCCATCAGGACCAGGCACAGAACCTCAGGACCATGCCACAGACCATCAGGACCATGCTACAGACCCATCAGGACCATAGTACAGACCCATCAGGACCAGCACAGACCCATCAGGACCAGGCACAGACCCATCAGGACCAACACAGACCCATCAGGACCAGCACAGACCCATCAGGACCATGCTCAGACCCATCAGGACCATGCCACAGACCCATCAGGACCATAGTACAGACCCATCAAGACCATGCCACAGACCCATCAGGACCAAGGCACAACCATCAGGACCATAGTACAGACCCATCGGATCATAGTACAGACCCATCAGGACCAAACAAGACCATCAGGACCATGCCACAGACCCATAACATGCCACAGACCATCAGGACCATAGTACAGACCCATCAGGACCATGCCATTGACCCATCAGGACCATGCCACAGACCAATCAGGACCATACTACAGACCATCAGGACCATGCTACAGACTCATCAGGATCATAGTACAGACCCATTAGGACCATGCCACAGACCCATCAGGACCATGCCACAGACCCATCAGGACCATACTACAGACCATCAGGACCATGCTACAGACTCATCAGGATCATAGTACAGACCCATCAGGACCATGCCACAGACCCATCAGGACCATACTACAGACCCATCAGGACCATACTACAGACCCATCAGGACCATACTACAGACCCATCAGGACCATGCCACAGACCCATCAGGACCATGCCACAGACCCATCAGGACCATGTCACAGACCCATAAGGACCATGTCACAGACCCATCAGGACCATGTCACAGACCCATCAGGACCATGGCACAGACCCATCAGGACCATGTCACAGACCCATCAGGACCATGCCACAGACCCATCAGGACCATGGCACAGAACCATCAGGACCATGCCACAGACCTATCAGGACCATACTACAGACCCATCAGGCCCATACTACAGACCCATCAGGACCATTCCACAGACCCATCAGGGCCATGGCACAGACACATCAGGACCATGCCACAGACCCATCAGGACCATAGTACAGACCCATCAGGACCATGCCACAGACCCATCAGGACCATAGTACAGACCCATCAGGACCATACTACAGACCCATCAGGACCATGCCACAGAACCATCAGGACCATAGTACAGACCCATCAGGACCATAGTACAGACCCATCAGGACCATGCCACAGACCTATCAGGACCATACTACAGACCCATCAGGACCATGTCACAGACCCATCAGGACCATGTCACAGACCCATCAGGACCATGTCACAGACCCATCAGGACCATGCCACAGACCCATCAGGACCATGGCACAGACCCATCAGGACCATGGCTCAGACCCATCAGGACCATGGCACAGACCCATCAGGACCATGCCACAGACCCATCAGGTCCATGCCACTGACCCATCAGGACCATACTACAGACCCATCAGGACCATGCCACAGACCCATCAGGATCATAGTACAGACCCATCAGGACCATGCCACAGACCCATCAGGACCATAGTACAGACCCATCAGGACCATACTACAGACCACATCAGGACCATGGCACAGACCCCATCAGGACCATGGCACAGACCCATCAGGACCATGGCCACAGGACCCATCATGGGACCATGTACAGACCCATCAGGACCATGTCACAGACCCATCAGGACCATGTCACAGACCCATGAGGACCATGTCACAGAACCATCAGGACCATTGCCTACAGACCCATCAAGGACCATGGCACAGGAACCCATCAGGACCATGCACAGACCCATCAGGACCATAGCTACAGACCCATCAGGACCATGCCACAGACCCACAGGACCATTGCCACAGACCCATCAGGGCCATGGCACAGACACATCAGGACCATGCCACAGGACCCATCAGGACCATAGTACAGACCCATCAGGACCATGCACAGACCCATCAGGACCATAGTACAGACCCATCAGGATCCATACCTACAGACCCATCAGGACCATGCCACAGACCCATCAGGACCATAGTACAGACCCATCAGGACCATGTACAGACCCATCAGGACCATGCCACAGACCCTATCAGGACCATACTACAGACCCATCAGGACCATGTCACAGACCCATCAGGACCATGTCACAGACCCATCAGGACCATGTCACAGACCCATCAGGACCATGCCACAGACCCATCAGGACCATGGCACAGACCCATCAGGACCATGCACAGACCCATCAGGACCATGGCACAGACCCATCAGGACCATGCCACAGACCCATCAGGACCATGACACAGACCCATCAGGACCATGCACAGACCCATCAGGACCATGCACAGACCCATCAGGACCATGGCATCAGACCCATCAGGACCATGCCACAGACCCATCAGGACCATACTACAGACCCATCAGGACCATGCCACAGACCCATCAGGACCATAGTACAGACCCATCAGGACCATGCCACAGACCCATCAGGACCATGGCACAGACCCATCAGGACCATACTACAGACCCATCAGGACCATGCCACAGACCCATCAGGACCATGCCACAGACCCATCAAGGACCATGTCACAGACCCATAAGGACCATGTCACAGACCCATCAGGACTATGTCACAGACCCATCAGGACCATGGCACAGACCCATCAGGACCATGTCACAGACCCATCAGGACCATGCAACAGGCCCATCAGGACCATGGCACAGACCCTTCAGGACCATGGCACAGACCCATCAGGACCATGCCACAGACCCATCAGGTCCATGCCACAGACCCATCAGGACCATGGCACAGAACCATCAGGACCATGCCACAGACCTATCAGGACCATACTACAGACCCATCAGGCCCATACTACAGACCCATCAGGACCATTCCACAGACCCATCAGGGCCATGGCACAGACACATCAGGACCATGCCACAGACCCATCAGGACCATAGTACAGACCCATCAGGATCATGCCACAGACCCATCAGGACCATAGTACAGACCCATCAGGACCATACTACAGACCCATCAGGACCATGCCACAGAACCATCAGGACCATAGTACAGACCCATCAGGACCATAGTACAGACCCATCAGGACCATGCCACAGACCTATCAGGACCATACTACAGAAACATCAGTACCATGTCACAGACCCATCAGGACCATGTCACAGACCCTCACAGACCCATCAGGACCATGTCACAGACCCATCAGGACCATGCCACAGACCCATCAGGACCATGGCACAGACCCATCAGGACCATTGCTCAGACCCATCAGGACCATGGCACAGACCCATCAGGACCATGCCACAGACCCATCAGGATCATAGTACAGACCCATCAGGACCATGCCACAGACCCATCAGGACCATAGTACAGACCCATCAGGACCATACTACAGACACATCAGGACCATGGCACAGACCCATCAGGACCATGGCACAGACCCATCAGGACCATGGCACAGACCCATCAGGACCATAGTAAAGACCCATCAGGACCATAGTACAGACCCATCAGGACCATGCCACAGACCCATCAGGACCATAGTACAGACCCATCAGGACCATAGTACAGACCCATCAAGACCATGGCACAGACCCATCAGGACCATGCCACAGACCCATCAGGACCATGGCACAGACCCATCAGGACCATGGCACAGACCCATCAGGACCATAGTACAGACCCATCAGGACCATACTACAGACCCATCAGGACCATGCTACAGACCCATCAGGACCATACTACAGACCCATCAGGACCATTCCACAGACCCTTCAGGACCATAGTACAGACCCATCAGGACCATGGCACAGACCCATCAGGACCATGGCACAGACCCATCAGGACCATGCCACAGACCCATCAGGACCATGCCACAGACCCATCAGGACCATGCCACAGACCCATCAGGACCATGCCACAGACCCATCAGGACCATTCCACAGACCCTTCAGGACCATAGTACAGACCCATCAGGACCATGGCACAGACCCATCAGGACCATGGCACAGACCCATCAGGACCATAGTACAGACCCATCAGGACCATAGTACAGACCCATCAGGACCATAGTACAGATCCATCAGGACCATGGCACAGACCCATCAGGACCATGCCACAGACCCATCAGGACCATGCCACAGACCCATCAGGACCATGCCACAGACCCATCAAAGATACTGCTGTAATGCTGTAAAATGTAGGGCGTTCACATATTCAATCAAGGTTAGTGCATAACAGAGTGGAGTGACCAGTCTCCCCTCCATGATGATGTTATTTCCTAGATAGTTCTGAATCTGTCCTGTACCCATTTTATGAGATATGGCTAATCCCAGAGCTGGGCTAAAATTGTCAGCAACAAAAATCCCACAGCTGCGGGGATAGAATCCAGATCACTGTTTTGGTTAGCAAGCACATTAACCACCTTGCCAGTGTGCCTCCAGCTAGGTTATGTGACTTCAGCTATGTTTTGTGAGTCAAGCTATGCTATGTTAGTTTTCTGAGATATCAAAAGTATAATCTTAAACATGAGAAATCAACACGTAATATTAAATGTATAAAACACGAGCAAAACATGTTCCTTTTGTAGATATCAAGAGCTGGAAGTATAGGCTCAAGCAAACATCAGAAGTCTACGACAGGTAGTGGGTCAAGCCAGTGCTCCAGCTGTTCATCCCTGACGGACCTGGCACAAGCCAAGAAAATTGATCTGCAAGCTGAGCATGAGGTTAATGAAGTGGAAGTTGTTTATGCCAAGGTAAATGATGCTTTGCTAAATAATAATATTTGCAGACTATGGTAATCAGAGCATGTCTTCTACCAGCATACTCCAACTGAAGTCCAGTGATAACATTGACATGTTCAGTATAAAGAAAACTGGTTTTGAATCTTTTTAACTCTGAGCCAATAAATCAATGCTGCCAAATCAATACGTGAATACTCACTCTAGTGCAGACATTGCATACCTCCATGCAGACGAAACAAGAAATAATTTTCACATTATTTTCTTAAAATATTATTATTATTTATTGATATAGGTTCATCTCAAAAGATATTTTTAATGAAATTTTTTTTTACTTTATTAACTCTTAAAAGATATGTGCATTTCTATGCATCATGAAAGATGTTTCTCTTTATTTGAGATTCAGATACCATTGAACATTATTATTCAGGTTTTTTTTTACAGCTTACAGCTATATAAATCTTACTATTATGCAGAGGATAAGCAGTATTAAGAGCCTATGATACAACACTCACAACAACAACAAAGAAATGAAAGTAAAATTATTGAGAACATGCATCCCTTCCCGTGGCAACATACAGATGTGATTCATAGGCCATTTCGTGATCAATAAAGAAGAAAATCTGGGCTTTTAATTTTAAATGTTATTGAAAAACGCTTAGAATATTGTGCACCAAGAACACGAAAATTACTGACATTCTAAAAGATCTGAACTGACTTGTAAACAGCTTTATGGCTTGGAGACTGAAATACTTTGGACATATTAAGACCAAGAAGACGGTGGAGAAATAATACATGTACAGACCTACAAGCACTTGGAATCAACGACTGGCAAGAGAATGTCCACCAGAGAGACGAATGGAGACGGATTGTATTTGCAGCAAAGAACCTCAATGGCTCGGAAAGCTGAAGAAGAAGAAGAAGAGATATTAAGCATCATAGTGGTTTAGAAAGCACAAGGATAGAAGGCAGAGTTCCTGAAAGGGAAGGCATGGGTCAGCCAGCACGAAGATGGTCACAGAACATTTATGATGACCTGGTCATGAAAATGCTTCAGGTATGGGAACTAACAAAGGATTGAGAAATTTTCCAACAGGAGACCTTAATGAGAGTGATGTTTATGCAAAGACCTGCTACATGATATTGGTTGTAAATTAAACAATTAAATATTATAATTGGAAAACAAAATGAAATAAACACTGTTGCAACAAGTAGCTAAAAAAAAAAAAAGTCGACAGGGTCGACTTCATTGCACCGGGTTTTATCCCATATGGCTCGATCTCTTTCCGCAGCACGGAAAGCGTCGCACAAAGCACGAACTCCGTAGCTTTTAGCGACGACCCACAGGAGTCTCCGAAACATTTAACTCGTAAACCGAAGGACGCGGCCCGAAATCGAACCCACAACCTTCGGAGCACGAGTCAAACGGCTTGACCACTTCGCCACAGAGACTCCCGAAGCTAAAAAGAAATATGGATCTCCCATCACACACGTTCTTTAATAGCCAAGCCACATTTTGGCCTGTCAACCTTTAAACTGATTACTGCTGCTTCAGTATATTCTATTTGTTAACAATATATGTTCTTAACAAACATAAGAAATCGTTGATCTGTATAATAAACATCCTCTTTTTTGCTAAATTAAACAGTTATTGCAGTTGAAAATTACTGTGGTAGACAATTCAAATAACTTTGTAAATGTTTGCTGAATATGTCAGCTTGACGGATTTATCTAATTACCTTGTGTTATGCAAGTACTGCAGTATGCTATGACGAGATGCAGTGACATATGACCAGGAAATAAATCGTGCAATCCATTGTTTGTGTCTTCGTTATTAACATTCACTATGGTAAAACATTGTTGTTTTGTTTTTTTTATTGTTTCAAGTTACTGTTTTTGAAGTGTGGAGAACAGGTATTTTTGTCCTCTAGATAATTAAAGCCGGTCTCTCTGGCCGAGGGGTTACACCACTTTCTCCGTAATCCCGTTTATCACACAGAGTCTCGTAGCGGGCGAGAACTGGGAGCGGTTCGTCCCCCGCTGGTGACTTGCGGGTAACTGAGCCGGCCGCTCAGAAAGCAATGGCAAACTACTGAGCGTAATCTTGCCAAGAAATCAACAGACAGCTGAAAGATGCTGCTGTTGACAGCGATGTCCTGTAAAGGATATGCGAATTTTAAAAAAAAATAATAATTACAATTCACCAACGTTTCACTGATGACACTTGTTTCCATGCTGTTTAGGAACCTGATGACTGTTTCTGCTACTTCTGTGTCAAGAAATGCGTATGGTGTGCTAAGATCGAGAAAACCATTTTTGGCCGGGCCTGGTGGGGCATGAGGTGTTTCATGTACCGCGTTGCCGAGCACAGATATTTTGACACTTTTATCATCACCATGATTCTTGCTAGCAGTATTGCATTGGTTAGTTTGTTAATACTTGCTATATATTATTTATTATTAGTACATGGTGCGCTGGTTAGTCTATTAATCTTCTGCTTTTTTTCTTCAACTTCTTCCCTGTATCCTCCATTGCGGTATAAGCATTCCAAATGATCCTAACTTTAGCTATTCCTTGCAGCTTTGTCCACATCCACCCACATTAATCATTTCTGTCTCTGTTTCTTATCACCATGTGTTTTCGGTCTTCCTCTATTTCTTTTTCCCTCTGGATTACAAACCCCTTTCCAGTTATACCATTGTCAGTTTTCTCAACTTATCTCCTGTACAATGTCATTATCTTTTCTTCACCTCTTGGTTCAGTGTATTTATACCTGTTATTTATTACATGTTATTTGCATATATTCCATTGGTTAGTCTACTAATGTTTGTTAATTATTACATTTTACTTGCAAATCTGCACATTTTTATGTGGTGCAAAGTTATGACCTGAACAAACAGTTAGATTAACGAATTAATGCCATTAAAACGTAGATATACAGAAAAGTGAGATGAATATATTGACAGAGAAAATAACATATGCAAAATTCAGCAACAAACTAGGAATGAACAGAGATTTGCTGAATAAGATCAAAGTGTGATGAACAAATTACATGGGATCCATGAAAAGGTATTATTTCCTGCATATCTGACCAGGTCTCTGGAAGAAGAGGCAGGGTTGATCAGCACGAAGATGGACACAGGAAATTGCAGACACTTTGGGCATGAGAGTGTATGAGGCAGAGGATATGGCCAGAATCCAGAAACTTTTCACGTGCCAAAATTAGAGCGATGTTCTGCAAAATCCCTCTACATGATGATGAGCCTGCTACAAACCATATTAGAAGAAAAGAATTGGAAGGCAGATGAACAAGATGAAAGCGATGATAACATTAATATCTGGGCAGACTATACCATCTTGGCAACAGGCTGAGAGTGCTGGAGATCCATTGCTGTCGGTCTCTTTGTGAAAATAATAGTTGCTTTATTCAGTTTGTATGTTACTTAGAATCCACTTCAGAATACTCTAAGAAGACTCATAAGTGCTTATGCCGTGATCTATACAGCTATAATATTTTGTTTACAACATAACACACTCATTCTAAGCAAGCTTGTCAGCTCTCTATGTGGAGTGTGCAATATATGGGTGCTGATCATTAATTATCAGGATGGGAAGTTACTCATTGCTGTCAATTGTATTTGCCCTGGTAACCAATCTTCTTCAATATGGCCATTGCCAAGAAGGAAAGAAATGGCAGACTACCTCATTTACAGATTCCTAGAAAACTGTAGCAGGCAACAAAATTATGGATAACATCAAATAGGAGAACTATCCTTAAAATAAAGAACAAAATAGGACAAGCAAAAGCTGCATTTTAAAATAGGAAGAACATCTTTTGCAATACGTCCCGGTCATTGAAAGTTACAAATATAATTATTGTGTCTGTAGATCCAATTTTAACATATGGCTATGAATCCTAAGTAAACAAATTCTTTGAAACCATAACAATGTTTTTTTTGACAGAAGAATACTTAAAATATCTTTGACAGCCAATATGTGCAATGTAAATGTTTTTAAAATAGGCTAAGACACAAAAGCATCTTATCACAAACACGAGAAAGAGACAGACAAGAAAATGTTATGAGAATAAAGAGACTGGACTCCATTGTAATAACTGGACAGAATTATGGGAAGAGATAGAGGAAGACACTGAGAGAAGCTTCTTGACAGGATACCACGATGGCAAGGACAAATCTCAGCACATGAGTTCATATGCACTTGAATTGATACATGATGGTGGATATCGTGATGTGAGGCTTTTGAAGATGTGAGGCTTTTGAAGATTATAATTACAATTATTATACCTGTTCACACTATGTATCTTGTTTATTATTACTAACTAAAGTTAAAGGTAGTCCCACAATTATTAGTTTTTAGTCATCGGATCAACATCACGGCACACGGGTGTAACACATAAGTGCTCCATTCTACTCCTAACTCATGCCTGAGTCGGAGAATCTCAGCTCAGTGCATGAACTCCATAGCACCGGCGAGGATTCTGAAATACTTTGGGTAGATTTTTAACTCAAAATTTTGCCTGGGCAGCGTTTTTAGGCTACATTTTTTTTCGATTTCCAACTGCCAAGGGATTTTTAACGTGTCCAACAATAGACACGGGCGTCCGATCTCACTCTCCAGAGACCAGGGGAATTTTGTTACTAGAAATCCACATGAAATAATCCCGGCCCTCATCGGGGCTTTAACCCAAGACCCCCAGCACTTGAGACAGACAACATATCTTGAGACCACTAACCCCCCCCCCCCCCCCCCCCCCCCCCAGGTCCCATAGTAGATACTCCCATTGTGATGCGAAGTGTTAGGCCTTCTGATATACTGAAGTTTAGCGCCATGTCTCTGCTGCATCACCTTTCCTTCTCAGACAATTCGTAGACATTTCTTAAATTTGTCTGGTGCCCATTTTTATGAAGCTGGTTTTGACCCCCGAGCCATCCTGCTCAGGGAAAATAATCGTGCTTCTGCTGGGGATTAAACCTAGACCATTGTCTTGGCAGGCAAGTGCCCTGACCACAATGCCAGTGGCTCCTTATTACTCTGTTGTTCAAATGCATTTACATACATTTTCTTGTCAGGCCTTAGAGGATGCTTATCTTCATGAGAACCCACTGCTGAAGGAGATACTAGGCTACATGGACAGAATATTCACAATTATCTTCATTACTGAGATGATCATCAAATGGTTTGCTTTCGGCTTCAAGACCTACTTCACAGACACTTGGTGCTGGCTGGATTTCAGCATTGTTATGGTAAGAAACATGCATGTTAGTAAGCTATAGATATAATTCAGTTATCTGTTATCAGTTGGGGTATCTTCATTGCACTCCGGAACATGTCCATAGGTGCTCAGATCCTCCCCCCCCCCCAGCATATGTATCAGCGTCCGGTGGCTAATAGTGCCAGTTCTGTGTTGGTTGACGAGGCGCCTTGTTTTCCCGATGTACCTCTCGCGTCTGGCCGTGCCAATTCTTACTCCCAAGTCTTTCATCCTGGACAGCGATGTGGATTCACTGACGTCAAATTCTTCTGTTCTCAACATGTCTTTAAGGACGTTAATAACATCGGCACGATCCATGGGCTGGCCATCTGCAGGGGGTGCACAGCCAGCCGGTTTATCAGCTCGTTCATTTCCTTCGACTCCCGCATGTCCCGGGACGAAGATGAAGGTGACTTTACGGACAACAGACTTTCTCAGAGACTCAGTCCACTGTCTGCATACAGCTCTAGTTTCGACCTTCCGAATCATGCTCATTGAATCACTTAGTAAACACATGTTGGTATAATTCTGTGATTATAGCCATCGGAAATCATGTGTTACTGCCATCTCCTCCATCGTCATGCTGCTCGTGGTCATAGAGTGGGAACCACTGGATTCTTGAACGGTTCGGCCCGCTGAATGTGCTGTAAATGCCCACGCACTTCTGTGCTGCTTTACAACAGATCCATCTGTATAGATGAGCACTTCGGGGTTGTCTGCGTGTTCATTGATGAGCGTGTTGACCTCTGGTTTGATCAGTGTTTTGTATATTGTGATCTTGGTGTTGCGAGATAGCGCATTTGATTTTAGCAGATATTGTAGTGCATAATATATCTTATTTGCAGAGTTGATTCTAGCTTGTATTTCTTCCCTTATTATGTTGGAGCAGTTGAAAATTGTACCCAGATATTTGTATGTTTCCGTTCTTTTAATGGTCATATTATCTATTTGTATGTGGCCAGAGTTTTTAGCCATTCCTTCTCTTGAAATTACCATATATTCTGTCTTATCTTGGTTGATAACCAGCCCCATCTGTAGGGCTTTTTCCTTTAAGTGAGTCAATATTTCCAATGTCTTTTGTTCATTTTCCCCTATAATATCTATATCTTCTGCATAACCAAGCAGTCTGGATGTTCCTCCAATAGCACATTCCTCCTTTACCTTCCTTACAACTTTCTCTAGAATCAGAGAATTTTTCTCTGATTTTTCTCAGCTATTTGTCGTAAGATAAATATCTGATCTATTGTTGATCTGTTTTGTCTAAAACCTGCCTGGTAGTAGTCACCTAATATGTCTTCTGAATATGGTTTTAGTCTATTTAGTAAAACCGCTGATAGTTTCTTATAGCTTGTGGGCAGTAGTGATATTCCTCTATAGTTTTCACATTGGAACTTGCCTCCTTTCTTAAAGATAGGTATCAATAATGACTCTTTCCAGTCATGGGGTAGTTCTTCTGACCTCCAGATTTTTATTATTAGTTCGTTATCAGTTATCAGTTATCAGTTGGGGTATCTTCATTGCACTCCGGACAAGTCCATAGGTGCTCAGATCCTCCCCCAGCATATGCATCAGCGTCCGGTGGCTAATAGTACCAGTTCTGTGTTGGTTGACGAGGCGCCTTGTTTTCCCGATGTACCTCTCGCGTCTGGCCGTACCGATTCTTACTCCCAAGTCTTTCATCCTGGACAACGATGTGGAATCACTGAAGTCAAATTCTTCTGTTCTCGCCATATCTTTGAGGACGTTAATAACATCGGCACGATCCATGGGCTGGCCATCTACAGGGGGTGCGGAGCTAGCCAGTTTATCAGCTCGTTCATTTCCCTCGACTCCCGCATGTCCTGGGACGAAGATGAAGGTGACTGTACGGACAACAGACTTCCGCAGCGACTCAGTCCACTGTCTACGTACAGATCCAGCTTCGACCTTCTGAATCATGCTCATTGAATCACTTAGTACACACACGTTGGTATAATGCTGTGATTCCAGCCATATGAAAGCCTGTGTAACTGCCATCACCTCCATCGTCATGCTGCTCGTGGTCATAGAGTGGGCACCACTGGATTCTTGAACGGTTCGGCCCGCTGAACGGGCTGTAAATGCCCACGCACTTCTCTGCTGCTTTACAACAGATCCATCTGTATAGATGAGCACTTCGGGGCTATCTGAGTGTTCATAGATGAGCGCGTTAACCTCTGCATTGACAGCGGCAGGGTTCTGCTCTCTGCACCGTCTGTCGAGTGTGATAATGCAGGAGAAAGTGCACTTAAAAGCTGGAGGCACCGGCACCCATTCCTTGCCGGGGTTGATACTGGTAAGACTGCAGACCTGTCTGACGACATCTTCCGCCCGACCCATCCATGATTTGCCCCTCTTTAGCCTGTCACCCTTTTCTCTGAATATAGCGTCATGCAGAGGGTGCTGCTCATCTGCACTTATTTTTAAGTATGCACGAGCTCTCCAGATCTTGATCCTGTGTTCCATTGTCAGGAAGTCAAGGAGGTATCTCATTGCTACACAGCTGGTGTCTCTCGTGCAGCCCAAAATGATGCGCATGGCTTCGTTTTGTACCTTTTCAAGTCTTCCAATCTGTGTAGGGCTGACAGTGAGGATGGCCAGGGCATACTCGATGCGTGAAAGCACAAGTCCTTGGAACAGAAGTATTAGCAGTCTTTGCTCGATATTGGCAGTCGCCATGACTCTCATTGCTGACAAACCTTTTCGAGCCTTCGTTATGACATAATCGACATGATCTCTGAAGGACAGGCTACGATCAAGCCTCACGCCAAGATATGTCATTGACTGGGTTCTACTCAAAATGCTCCCATCCATTCTTACTGCCGGCAGGTCTGTTTTCACAATATGGTTGTTTAGGGAGAACCATGTAACCGATGCCTTTGCAGGGTTGACAAGGGCATCGGCATCAGCACACCATGAGGAAATTCGATCTAGTTCGCCCTGCATATCATTGGCAACCGCCTGTCTATCTCGACCCTGTCGATACACGAGGATGTCGTCAACGAATGACAGAGTCCTACCCCTCCCGTCCAACTGTTGTTCAGTGATCGGCACCGTATACACGTTGAATAGTATTGGTGACAGTGGTGAACCCTGCGGCAATCCTGGACATATCGTTATCGGCTCAGAAGACCAACTCCCGCATCTTAGCACCACCTTCCTTTGGAGCAGAACTGCAGCTATCCATCGTACAAGGTGAGGGTGCACTTTCAGTCTGAGGAGGGTTTGCATCAAGTGCTCGAAAGATACTCTGTATATGCGTCTTCTAAGTCTATGGCGGCCGCACATGTCTCTTCTCTGACCTGAAATCCTTCGTAAACATCTTGAGCAAAGACCGCCGCATTCAGCCATGACTCTTTGTTACGTCTGTACCCTCCAAGTGTGGGCGGGAAGCAGCCGAGCTGTTCCAAGTCACAAGCAAGTCTGTGTTAGTTCGTATAGCTTTAGTTGTAATGCATGCGGCCTGCCTTTATAAATTCAGCAGCAATTCCATCAGCCCCAGTTGCTTTATTGTTTTTAAGTCGTGTTATTACATATAGGATTTCTTCAAAAACATGTTCTTCAGTATGTGGTTCACACGTTAGAACCACTTCCTGTGAGAAGGTGTTACTTGGAGCTTCACAATTTAGTAATTCAACAAAGTATTCTTTCCATGTGTTACACATTTCCTCATTGGTATTTATCATATTCCCATTTTTGACTTTTAAACCATATGTGTTGTGTTGGTGCCCTCGTTTCATTGACTTCAGTTCTTTAAAAAACTTTCTAGATTCGTTTTTCTGGTGATTAGTTTCCATATCTTTGATTATATTGCTCATATATTCTCGCTTCTGCTGCCGAACTATTTTTGTAGCCTGTTTACATTCAGTTCTATATTGCGCTTCGTTTTGGATGTTATTGATGTCATTTAACCATAACTGTCTGGCACTCTTTTTCCTAATGACTGCTTCTTTACATTTTCGATTGAACCATCTGTTCTTTCTATGCATGGTTAACACACCGAGACTTTCTCCTGCGGTGGTTTGAATTGTATACTTGATGTTCAACCAAGTTTGGTCAACGCTTTCCTCCAACGGGTTTTCTAGAGTTTCAAGTTTACATTTTATTTCATCTGCAAATTTCTCTTTGACTATAATTTCTTGTAGTTTTTCTCTGTTATATGTTGGGTGTAACCTCTGTAGTTTGGTATAGAAAGCTCTTTCAAGTTTTATTTTAAATTTTGCCCCAACGAGGAAGTGGTCGCTGTGACAAGGATCTTAACTAAATTTAAATAATAAATAATTACTATTAATTAAAATAATATAGAATAATCTTTCATTAAAATTATTTTCTACTTGAATTTCAGTTCTCCATTATATTTTTTGAAAATGTACTTACCGTGTTTGCTCAATAATTTCCTAGTGATTTCTTCCTAAAACCTATAATTCAAGTTTCTTCAGTGAACATTTCAATTTTTGAATATTAAAATTTATGTATATGTTAAAAAGGGGGGGGGCATAAGAATTTTAGAAAGGCGGCTTATGTGGGGCATAGCTCAAAAAAGGTTGGGAAACACTGATTTAACCGATGCCTTTGCAGGGTTGACAATGGCATTGACATCCGCACACCATGAGGAAATTTGATCTAGTTCGCCCTGCATATCATTGGCAACCGCCTGTCTATCTCGACCCTGTCGATACACGAGAATGTCATCAGAAAATGACAGAGTCCTACCCCTCCCGTCCAACTGTTGTTCAGTGATCGGCACCGTATACACGCTGAAGAGTACTGGTGACAGTGGTGAACCCTGCGCATTCCTGGATATATTGTTTTCGGCTGAGAAGACCAACTCCCACATCTTATACCACCTTCCTTTGGAGCAGGACTGCAGCTATCCATCGTACAAGGTGAGGGGACACTTTCAGTGTGAGGAGGGCTTGCATCAAATGCTCGAAGGATACTTTATTGTATGCGTCCTCTAAGTTAAGGCGGCTGCACATGTCTCTTCTCTGACCTGAAATCCTTCGTAAACATCTTGAGCAAAGACTGCCGCATTCAGCCATGACTCTTTGTTACGTCTGTATCCCTCAAGTGTGAGCGGGAAGCAGCCGAGTTGTTCCAAGTCACAAGCAAGTCTGTGTGCTACAATTTTCTCCAGTAGTTTGCCAGCAGTGTTCTGCATTGTAATGATTCTGTAGCCGCTTATCTTGGAATGGTCTTTGTTCGGTTTTGGCAGCAACAGCAAGTAGCTGTGTAGCCATTCCTCTTTGATCTGACCCCTCTGGATACTGGTGTTGAATTCTCTGGCCAGTTCTTCCATGTCATCATCTGACATCACCAGTAGGTCACGATATCGGATGCCCGTCTGGACCTGGGGCAGTGTTGGGTGATTTCTTGAGCATCGCACGTATTGTCTCAGCTGTGATTATGTATTCTTCGTCTGTCCCGACCCCATCAAACAACTGAGAGAGTGTCGTTGTGGTTCTCTGTCTGGCGGGCTCGTCTTTCTAGTCAGTCTGCTCTATGTAGCGTGCAAGAAGGGCCTTACCTTTATCCGCATCCAACTTTTTCCATGTGAGGTCTGTGCTTTGAAAGTCTGGAATACCCCTACGTTGTGCAGCACCGTTCATGCTCTTATGGAGGTGCCAGAATGTCGTAAGAGATCGCTCGGAGCACACATTCATGCAGAACTCGCCCCATTTCTTGGCCTTGGCCTGTTTGGCGCAGGATTTGAATAAAGTCATCGTCCTAAGGACCTCAGTCTTCAGATTCGCCAACTCACCCTGTGGCATGTTAGCCTTTCTGGCTTTTTGCCAGTCTTTGACAGCCTGTCTCTTTCCAAGCCATGCCTTCTTGACCTCTCCATTCCACCATGGTGGTTACAACCATCTTTCTTGTCTCCTGCGGGAGGAAGTTAGTTTTCTTCTTTTGATCTTGCGTATAGCATCTTGACCAGTGTTGTCATACGAGAAGGCATTTGTCTTGTTTTCTTGACTTCTGAGTAGTGATTAGGTCAATCAGAGCCACCAAAAAAGGCGTAGGCGTAGGGTGGAAAGAGTAGGAGGAAGTTTGGTTGAAATCAGACCCACGGCAAAATAGGAGCAGGGTGGAAATGTTGGAAATCGTTTTAGGCGGGGGATGGTTAAAAAAAATGGAGATTGGGTCATGCCATTTCTGTTGGTTGTGTGGCGGGTCTGTGTGTGAATGGTTGAAGTCTGTAAAACTAATTAAGGTAGTCGAAATAGGAAGAGGGGCGTAAAAGTTGGTTATGTTCGTGTCGACCGTTGGTACCGTCCAAATGTGTGAATGATTTTATATTATTTGTGAAGAAAGAGGGAAACGCGGCGTTGTGTGGGGATAGATGATAGAAAAACATTGGGTCGGGGAGGTAGTAGGTTTGAATCCTGCTTACTATATGTTGGTGAGGGTTTTAGTGGAATGATCTTCAACGTGTGATGGGGATTTGACTCGGTGGTCGAGTGGTTGGGTGTAGATGGATTCGAACCGGTGGGGCTCGACCCTAGAACAAGTATTGGTGATGATAAGAAGGCGTAGAGAGTCTGGGGCCCTGTGGTAGGAAAACACCGTGGTGGTAAGAGGGTGTAGTGACTGTCGGTATCAACTGATCAAAAGTAAAGAGGGTAGTAGGAGTCTGTGAGGATTCATAAAGCTTAAATGGGTATATGAGGTGGGGTGTTATATAGAGGGTCGCAGTCACTATCATCTGACAAACTAAACGTACGAGTCTGGTGGGATTAATATTGAGTGGGTGGTGACCTAATTCTGGGTGATGTATGGAGGACTCCGCCTTACCATCAGTGATGATGGTTGTCGGTCGGGTTCGCAGAACACGCCGCCTAAGAAGAACTATCATTGCTTGTCAATAGGCTTCGCATTACATCCTCCAGAGGGGTGTCGACAACCTCTCTGAAAGTATGACCCAAACACACATGACCAATTGGTTGGAGTGGTACTCTAGGCAACCACCACACTATAGCATGGTAATCGTCTCCAGGATCCTCATTGTCTATAACAGACATAAACAAAGACAGACACACAGGGATAAACAACCACACCCAAGTACAGACATGGTCATCACGAGTGTAGATACAAATACAAAGACATCACACACATCCTATTATTACTAGTGTCATCAACAACCACATACAGACACACACACACACACACATGAACACAAAGACACACAAGTACACACACACACACATGAACACAAAGACACATTTGTACAGAGACGTAAACACACAGACAAGTACAGAGACGTAAACACAACCACGCACACACACACACACACACACGCGCGCGCGCGCGCGAGTACAGACCTATACTTGTACAAACACAAAGACAGACACGCACTCACAATCGGAGGCGGATGCGTACGTGCGAAACCACGCTAGGTCACCGGCGGGTGCGATTGCGTGAGAACCGTCACATACGCTTCATTAGCGAGGCGGGTACGGAGATATGTCAATACTACCACGTGAGCACGGTCGTCTATGGCGTTGTGCAATGGTACCAGTAAAATTTTGGTATGAAGGGGGTGAGCATCATAAAACCTTGCTATGAATGGGGTGATGGTAATTACACAAAGACACACTTGTTACACACAGACATCAACTACACAAATACACACACATAAACAAATACACAAAGAGGGTCACACAAACACACACTCACCCATCCACATTTGTACATACAGACATACAAAGAACCAAACACACATCCATAAACAAACAATCACACTCACCCATAAACAAAGACACAAGTACAGACAGGGTCATCACGAGTGTATACACAAACACAAAGACATCACACCCATATCCTCTGCCATACATACTGTCATCACAACTATACACAAGTACTCACGTACAGACATCAACTACACAAATATACATCCAAAGACAGACACACCCATACACACTTGATACACGCAAATACAAAGACAACCATACCCACGTACAAACAACTTCAAAGACACAGACACACTCACCCATACACACGTACACAAACACACACACTCACATACACACACACACACAGACATCACATGAACACAAAGACACCCAAGTACAGACAGACAGACACACTCACCCTATAAACAAATACACACTTGATACACACAAATACAAAGACAACCATACCCACGTACAAACAAGAAGAAAGACACAGACACACTTACACAAAGAGGGTCACACAACTATACCCAAGCACACACACATACTCACCCATACACACGTACAAACACGTACATACACACAGACACATACACACACAACTATACCCAAGCACACACACACACACTCACCCATACACACGTACAAACACGTACATACACACAGACACAAAGACAATCATACATACCCATATCCTCTTTCATACATACTGTCATCACAACCATACACAAGTACTCACGTACAGACATCAACTACACAAATATACATCCAAAGACAGACACACCCATTCACTTGATACACTTGTACATGCAGACCTACAAGCGTACAGACACAAAGACAACCATACACACCCATCTCCTATCATTACTAGTGTCAGCATCAGCTATACACAACTACAGACACCCATATCCTCTTCCTGGCCCCATAAGACTAAACTACATAAACCACATACCCTTTTTGGTAACGAACGCGGATGTCCGAGAAAACCCCTACGTCATCAGCGCCATATGCAAAAGTCATTAAGTGGTAGCGTGAGTCATCGGTCTCATGAAGGCGGGCGGTGGCGTGAGAAAAAGCCTGTCTACAAATCTGCCACGTCAGCTCTGTAGGGTCGTGTGCAGAACCAGTGTATAAAATAGACGGCGTCTCCTCACTTGCTCTACACCAGTTCACGGGCTGACTTGGGTAGCTACAGAGGTATTTTTAAATCAGGCTGATGTGAGCAGTGTTCGTGTAGTGAGCAGATATTGTTCACGTGGTGACTTGGCTAGCTACAACGGTGAATCCAGGTTGGTGTGAGCAGTGTTCGTGTCGTCGGCAGCTGATAAAACACTGAAACATATTGTGTATACACCAGAACTTTTTGCGATTGTAAAAACCGAAAGTGTGACTTATTCATATACCAGTTTATCAATATGACCACCAGATCTACTTTCATGTGTTCAGTGTGCGACAAAGCCTATTGTTATAAGTATAACCTTAATCGCCACATTCGGACCATTCACGGTACCAAAGATCAACCACACTTATGTGATAAGGGGTATAATAGACAAGACAAGCTACACATACGAAACACAGCATCAGCCACGTATGAATACACCAAACACTACAGCTCCATCATCACATCAGAGATCACCACCACATGTGTATTTACGGCATCCTCATACTACGATCTCGTCTCAAGTACCAGACTGCCACCACTGTGACTTCAATGATAAGCTTACCCGCCACAATGGGACCATTCATAATGAGTATACGTGTCAGTTACGTGACAATCTATACAATTCGAACCTTCAACGTTACTTACGAACACATCATCATATACCACGAGAAAGGACGACACCCTTAGACACCCCGTACCTGACAACTCGTCCACTCATAGTAGCAGAGGATATCCAACCAAATGATAGGAACAGCTTGGCAGCCCTTAAGGCGTACTGCAAGGACCTATCGCTTATGCTACCCAATCAAGTGGTAGTATTAGAAAAAAGTGTTTACCACCGCTACCGGGTGGTTTTGATATGATACATTCATAAAAAGAAGTATTCAGATATCTTGTATGATATCTCATGTGATATCTCATGTGTGATGACTTCGACAACAACAGTGTTGTTTTTGATAGTCAAACATCAGAGCCCGGAAGAATGAAGTATCACTAATCCAGAACTTATTGGTTTTTCACTAACCATGTATGTCATTGATTTTTTCTTATGATATATCACTAAACTGTTTTGATGAATATGTTGTGAACACACATATTTTGGTGATAAAAATATTGAAACCAAGTTTTTTGTTGATTTTCTTTAGTGGTTTTGTGTTCATGACGTTGTCTTGTCGGATCAGAGCTTACATTATCAGACATGAACAAAGGGGAAAAGTTATTAAAAGTCGGAACAGTCAAATGTATAAAAGCTAGGAGTTAACCAAGTATGAAAAGACCTAAAGTGAGAAATATCTCAACCACACTTATAAAAATAATCAAATGGGAAAAAATCTTGGCCAAATAGGAAAATGTGTCAACCAAATGGAAAAAAAATATTTGACCAAGTAATGAAATACACCATTCAAGTTTATGAAAAGTCGGAAAATTTGTCAACCAAAAAGGGAAAGATGTCGGCCAAATACAGATATACCTCGTCCAAACTTATAAAATGTAGGAGTTAACCAAATGTGAAAAGACCAAAATACGAATTGTCTCGAACAAACTTATAAAAAGATAGGAAAAAATATTACAACTAAAATGTTGATCAAAAGTTATAAATCCAAACATTATAAAAATAACCAAATGTAAAAAAAAAAATATTGACCAAGTAAAAGACATATTAAACTTGTCAGCAAAACTTATGAAATTTTTTTGGTCAAGTACAGACATAGCTATGGAAAACCATGTCCACAAAACTAACGGGGGAAAAAAAAGAAAAAAAATATATAAATTCTGTAGTCAAACGTGTCCTATCTGAAACACATTTCACAATACATAATCATCAACCACTTTCCTTGTTTTACATTACCGAAGGCCTTCACCGTATCTGCTACAGAAATCCTTATACATCACTCATCTCTCCACACTCTTGTTTGCTTTCTAATACACAGTGGTCACATCACCAAGAACTTCAAACCTCAATTGTACACGTGCTCTAATAAAACAGTCATAACAACATGTATGGCTATGTAATCTGTGACTCCATCGGGGATAGTTCATCCGAGTATTCGTCACAAAGATCCATTTCCCATGGCTGACATCTTCAACTTGCTATACCACATCTTATTCTAACATACACTTTACATGAAATTTCCCAAATTTGGGATCTATTAAAGAATACGTAATGAGATACAACAAGACAACAAGAACATATCATACAAAACAACTCACAAACCAGACTTAGAACTAATACCATATCAGATGAACCTCCCAGCTACTACTAGAACACAAACATATCATAATAGAAAGCATAACGAAACACAAACAACACATGACACACAGAGCTTACATCACCAGACAAAACACCTGGACTCAACCAAATTTTGCTTCTTGTACTGTAGAATTCTACCAACACTTCTATCACCAAAGCTAAACATCTACCACACAACCACTGGGCATTTGTCCAACATAATACTCATACCCTCGCCAACGACATTAACGAAACGCATACTAGTTTATTTCTGTTTATTACTGTTTTAATATGGCAGAGAGAAACATGGTAACTAGACTATAGCTGCCTTCTTCGTCAGTGTTCTTTGTTCGATGACTTTTCTTCTGTGCTTGTCCCTCAAGACTGGGTTCAAAATTTTCACCAAGTATAGTACACGCCTTTCAAAATTCTCACGTTCTCTGATTACATGATGCCAGTTACCATTGCGTTCTTCGTTGCCAACAATATGGACTGTCAAGAAGTGAGGTTCTGGTGCAAAATTAACCTGTGGAGGTAAATAAAACACATTGAAACTTACAAGACTGCAATACCTACTACTTCAGTAAAGAAAAGCAGTAAAAAATTCACAATGAGACGTGGTAAAACCCATAAAAAAACAGACTGTCGACATTCTTTTGGTCACGGCTTGAGAAAAGAGTCAGTGGTGGTTTGTAGTATAGAGAGATGTATATAGAAAACAGGTATAGCACCTAGGTCTTCGGTATTGGTCATGGTTACAAAAATACACATGTGAATTATGATCATTACTACCCATACACACCTTATTCGTTGATGAGGAACACCCTCGGACACCATCAGTCGGATAGGTTTCGTTCCACAACACATTAATTTTTTTTGAGAGACTCCTGGCCATGACTGCTATCCAAAAGGTCAATATCTTCGTCTGAAGACGAATCATCACCCCAGTCAAAGGTTGTCTCTGACACATCTAAAGCTGGCTGGGTGCCACGAGTAGGTTTCTGACAGAACAAAATGTCTAATGATAAAGCTGGGGTGAAGAAGCCAGAAGCATCCTCCTTCAAAACACTGTCATCTTCAAAACAATCCTCATCTTCTGACCACGATGTCCGTCTATCAAATAAAGCTGTCATTGTACCTGATGAGTAGAAGGTGAAAAAATTTTAAACAAAGTTTCAATGTTTGGATTACAATGTGATATTATAGAAGAATCTCCGATCGCACACCCATACCACAGATACGACAGTGTGAGTGTAGCTTCCATGAGTCACAATTCTGGACTAGTGTAATGGTTTTCAGGCCAGTAACAACTGACAAGAGGGTGTTTTTGTGAAACAGGGGAATTCGACACCGGTGATATGTTAGTAGTAGGGGATTTAAATCCAATGTCTGACAATGTGTATGTATGCGTTTCGTTAATGTCGTTGGCGAGGGTATGAGTATTATGTTGGACAAATGTCCAGTGGTTGTGTGGTAGATGTTTAGCTTTGGTGATAGAAGTGTTGGTAGAATTCTACAGTACAAGAAGCAAAATTTGGTTGAGTCCAGGTGTTTTGTCTGGTGATGTAAGCTCTGTGTGTCATGTGTTGTTTGTGTTTCGTTATGATTTCTATTATGATATGTTTGTGTTCTAGTAGTGGCTGGGAGGTTCATCTGATATGGTATTAGTTCTAAGTCTGGTTTGTGAGTTGTTTTGTATGATATGTTCTTGTTGTCTTGTTGTATCTCATTACGTATTCTTTAATAGATCCCAAATTTGGGAAATTTCATGTAAAGTGTATGTTAGAATAAGATGTGGTATAGCAAGTTGAAGATGTCAGCCATGGGAAATGGATCTTTGGTGACGAATACTCGGATGAACTATCCCCGATGTAGTCACAGATTACATAGCCATACATGTTGTTATGACTTTTATTAGAGCACGTGTACAATTGAGGTTTGAAGTTCTTGGTGATGTGACCACTTTGTATTAGAAAGCAACCAAGACTGTGGAGAGATGAGTGATGTATAAGGGTTTCTGTACCAGATACGGTGAAGGCCTTCGGTAATGTAAAAATAAGGAAAGTGGTGATGATTATGTATTGTGAAATGTGTTTTCAGATAGGACACGTTTGACTACAGAAGTTATATTTTTTTTCTTTTTTTTCCCGTTAGTTTTGTGGACATGCTTTTCCATAGCTATTTCTGTACTTGACCAAAAAATTTTCATAAGTTTTGCTGACAAGTTTAATATGTCTTTTACTTGGTCAATATTTTTTTTTTCACATTTGGTTATTTTTATAATGTTTGGATTTATAACTTTTGATCAACATTTTAGTTGTAATATTTTTTCCTATCTTTTTATAAGTTTGTTCGAGTTATTTCTGTATTTGACCTTTTCCCTTTTGGTTGACAAATTTTCCGACTTTTCATAAAGTTGAATGGTGTAAACTAAAGAAGAACAAACAGCAACAATTCACCTAAACGAACATCCCTTGAAACAAGTAAAGAGCTTCAAGTACCTAGGAAGTATAATATCATCAAATAGCAGATCAGAAGACGAGATCGAAAATAGGTGCAAAAAGGCAAATCAACTCATTGGACAAATGGCACCAATACTAAAGAACAAACATGTATCAATAACTACTAAGAAAGCACTTTACAACACAATCTTCCTACCAACTCTGTGCTACCAATGCCAAACCTGGACAATGACAGAAAAAGAGAAAAGAAAAATCACAACAACAGAAATGAGGTTCCTGAGAAGAATACTCAACGTATCAAGAAGATATAAGATCAGAAATGAAGAAATCAGGACTAAAGTGGGGATTAAAGCTGCTCTAGATTTTATTAGAAAGCAGCAAGTCAAATGGTTTGGCCATGCAAGTAGACTACCAGTCAACAGCATGCCACAACAAGCAATGATGTACAGACCAGATGGAAACAGAGGAAGAGGCCGACCACGTAAACGTTGGACGGAGGGAATAACAGAATCCATGGGAATGTCGATATACGAAGTCCATAACCGGGCACTCTCACGAAGTTTATACCTCACCTCGACACCGCAAGGTACAAGAGGAACATGATGAGATGAGATGAGATGAATGGTGTATTTCATTACTTGGACAATATTTTTTCCATTGATTATTTTTATAAGTTTGGTTGAGATATTTCTCTCTTTAGGTCTTTTCATAGTTGGTTAACTCCTAATTTTTATACATTTGACTGAAATATTTCTGTATTTGTCCAAACTTTTCTAAGACTTTGTTCATCTCTGGTAATGTAAGCTCTGTTCCGACAAGACAACGTCATGAAAACAAAACCACTAAAGAAAATCAACAAAAATCTTGGTTTCAATATTTTATCACCAAAATATGTGTGTTATTCATCAAAGCAGTTTAGTAATATATCATAAGAAAAAAATCAATGACATACATATTCATCAAAACAGTTTAGTGATCTTCATTCTTCCGGGCTCTGATGGTTGACTATCAAAAACAACACTGTTGTTGTCGAAGTCATCACACATGAGATATCACATGAGATATCATACAAGATATCTGAATACTTCTTTTTATGAATGTATCATATCAAAACCACCCGGTAGCGGTGGTCAACACTTTTTTCTAATACTACCACTTGATTGGGTAGCATAAGCGATAGGTCCTTGCAGTACGACTTAAGTGCTGCCAAGCTGTTCCTATCATTTGGTTGGATATCCTCTGCTACTATGAGTGGACGAGTTGTCGGGGTGTCTAAGGGTGTCGTCCTTTCTCGTGGTATATGGTGATGTGTTCTTAAGTAACGTTGAAGGTTCGAATTGTATAGATTGTCATGTAACTGACACGTATACTCATTATGAATGGTCCCATTGTGGCGGGTAAGCTTATCATTGAAGTCACAGTGGTGGCAGTCTGCTACTTGAGACGAGATCGTAGTATGAGGATGCCGTAAATATACATGTGGTGGTGATCTCTGATGTGATGATGGAGCTGTAGTGTTTGGTGTATTCATACGTGGCTGATGCTGTGTTTGTATGTGTAGCTTGTCTTGTCTATTAAGGTCCACATTATACGACATAAGTGTGGTTGATCTTTGGTACCGTGAATGGTCCGAATGTGGTGATTAAGGTTATACTTATAACAATAGGCTTTGTCGCATAATGAACACATGAAAGTAGATCTGTTGGTCATATTGATAAACTGGTATATGAATAAGTCACACACTTGTTTTTCTTACAACTGCAAAAAGTACTGGTGTATACGCAATATGTTTCAGTGTTTTATCGGCTGCCGACGACACGAACACTGCTCACACCAACCTGATTCACCGTTGTAGCTAGCCAAGTCACCACGTGAACAATATCTGCTCACTACACGAACACTGCTCACACCAGCCTGATTTAAAAATACCTCTGTAGCTAACCAAGTCAGCCCGTGAACTGGTGTAGAGCAAGTGAGGAGACGCCGTCTATTTTATACACTGGTTCTGCACACGACCCTACAGAACTGACGTGGGAGTTTTGTAGACAGGCTTTTCTCACGCCACCGCCCGCCTTCATGTGAGCGATGACTCACGCTACCACTTAATGACTTTTGCATATGGCGCTGATGACGTAGGGGTTTTCTCGGACATCCGCGTTCGTTACCAAAAAGGGGTATGTGGTTTATGTAGTTTAGTCTTATGGGG
Organism: Cepaea nemoralis; assembly: GCA_014155875.1. Lineage (NCBI taxonomy): Eukaryota > Metazoa > Mollusca > Gastropoda > Stylommatophora > Helicidae > Cepaea > Cepaea nemoralis. The sequence goes on from JACEFZ010007072.1 coordinate 129,446, forward strand.
CCAGGAAGAGGATATGGATGTCTGTAGTTGTGTATAGCTGATGTTGACACTAGTAATGATAGGAGATGGGTTTGTATGGTTGTCTTTGTGTCTGTACGCTTGTAGGTCTGTATGTATCAAATGTGTATGTGTGTAGTTGTATGGTTGTACTTGTGTTTTGTGTCTGTACGTGAGTACTTGTGTATAGTTGTGATGACAGTATGTATGGAAGAGGATATGGGTGTGTATGATTGTCTTTGTGTCTGTGTGTATGTACGTGTTTGTACGTGTGTATGGGTGAGTGTATGTGTGTGCTTGGGTATAGTTGTGTGACCCTCTTTGTGTAAGTGTGTCTGCCTGTCTGTACTTGAGTCTGTACGTGTATTTGTGTCTTTGTTTATGGGTATGTCTGTTTGTGTGTACTTGTGTGTAACAAGTGTGTCTGTGTGTGTGACTGTGTGTGTGTGTATGCGTACGTGTGTATGGGTGAGTGTGTCTTTGAAGTTGTTTGTACGTGGGTATGGTTGAGTGTGTCTGTATGTGGTTGGGTATAGTTGTGACCCTCTTTGTGTAAGTGTGTCTGTCTGTCTGTACTTGAGTATGTCTGTTAAAGTGGTTGTCTTTGTATTTGTGTGTATCAAGTGTGTATTTGTTTATAGGTGAGTCTGTCTGTCTGTCTGTACTTGGGTGTCTTTGTGTTCATGTGATGTGTGTGTGTGTACGTGTGTATGGGTGAGTGTGTCTGTGTCTTTGAAGTTGTTTGTACGTGGGTATGGTTGTCTTTGTATTTGTGTGTATGGGTGTGTCTGTGTGTGTACTTGTGTGTCTTTGTGTTCATGTGTATGTGTGTACTTGGGTGTCTTTGTGTTCATGTGTGTGTGTATGTCTGTCTGTATGTGGTTGTTGTGATGACACTAGTAATAATAGGATGTGTGTGATGTCTTTGTATTTGTATCTACACTCGTGATGACCATGTCTGTACTTGGGTGTGGTTGTTTATCCCTGTGTGTCTGCCTTTGTTTATGTCTGTTATAGACAATGAGGATCCTGGAGACGATTACCATGCTATAGTGTGGTGGTTGCCTAGAGTACCGCTCCAACCAATTGGCTCATGTGTGTTTGGGTCATACTTTCAGAGAGGTTGTCGACACCCCTCTGGAGGATGTAATGCGAAGCCTATTGACAAGCAATGATAGTTCTTCTTAGGCGGCGTGTTCTGCGAACCCGACCGACAACCATCATCACTGATGGTAAGGCGGAGTCCTCCATACATCACCCAGAATTAGGTCACCACCCACTCAATATTAATCCCACCAGACTCGTACGTTTAGTTTGTCAGATGATAGTGACTGCGACCCTCTATATAACACCCCACCTCATATACCCATTTAAGCTTTATGAATCCTCACAGACTCCTACTACCCTCTTTACTTTTGATCAGTTGATACCGACAGTCCCTACACCCTCTTACCACCACGGTGTTTTCCCACCACAGGGCCCCAGACTCTCTATGCTTTCTTATCATCACTAATGCTTGTTCTAGGGTCGAGCCCCACCGGTTCGAATCCCTCTACACCCAACCACTCGACCACCGAGTCAAATCCCCATCACACGTTGAAGATCATTCCACTAAAAACCTCACCAACATATAGTAACCAGGATTCAAACCTACTACCTCCCCGACCCAGTGTTTTTCTATCATCTATCCCCACACGACCCCGCGTTTCCCTCTTTCTTCACAAATAATATAAAAACATTCACACATTTGGACGGTACCGACGGTCGACACGAACATAACCAACTTTTACGCCCCTCTTCCTATTTCGACTACCTTAATTAGTTTTACAGACTTCAACCATTCCCACACAGACCAGCCACACAACCAACAGAAATGGCATGACCCAATTTCCATTTTTTTTTTTTAACCATCCCCCGCCTAAAACGATTTCCAACATTTCCACCCTGCTCCTATTTTGCCGTGGGTCCGATTTCAACCAAACTTCCTCCTACTCTTTCCACCCTACGCCTACGCCTTTTTTGGTGGCTCTGATTGACCTAATCACTACTCTTCTGGCCCTGTCTTTCTCAATCAGGATGACACAAGGGTGGTGGTCACTATCGTAGTGTCCCAGTGTGCCCCACCGGCACCTTGGTGCGATGGTGGGCGACGCCAGGGCCAAGTCAATGACGCTGTCAGAATCACCTGGTCGAGTGGCCATCCTAGTGACCTTCCCATCATTCAGACAGATGAGGGCAGCAGATGCCAAGGTGTCCTCCAGATCTTCTACCTGTCTATTAGTGATGCCATTCCCCCATTGACTACCTCTGGCATTGAAGTCCCCACAGTAGATGATATGGCTTTCATCCATATCGAACAAACTCTGCCATTGTCGAACGTAGACCTTCCCATTACGTGCATAAACGTTCACGATTACAAGCTGCACTGGCGTCATTATTCTTAATGCCTGCACTTGCAGGGCATCACTGTTCCAGGCGGACATATCGATCTCAGACATCAGTATGTTGTCGTGGACCAGAAAGGCCTGTCCGAGGTGCCGCTTGTTATAGAAGCCCTGAAACCTCATGACATTGACTGTTCCGTCGCCGAGCTGTGCTTCTTGTAAGACTACAATATCGTTTCCGTACAGTAGTTTTTCGAGAATGGGTTGGCGTTGACTAAATGATGCACAGTTCCAGTATAGTACTTGAACGTGTCCGATGCCCAATCTGTCACACTTTAACCGCTTTCTGCGTGCGCCTGCTCTTTTACCACGCTGTGTCCTTGCCGGTCGTCGTCTGGTTGTCGTGTTTGGCTTAAATATCGCCATCGGGCGCCGATGATATGTTGAAGGGAGTTCGGGCGCGCATGCATGAACTCCGTTGCACGGTCCGAACTCCATTCCACCACGAAAAACACACTTAAACTTAACCAACAAACATTTAGGCAAACACACGTTCCGTTCTAAGGGACGAAAAAATGTCCCGCCATCTTGCTCCAAGGAAGTTACGTCATCCTATGGATATAATTATTATATTCTAGTTATACTGATACCACAACATCTAGCTTAAGAATTGAGGTGAAGGCGGTCAGTGCAGCTTTACGCTGGATGGAGAATACGATACACACACACACATCGTGAATATATCTGACTCAGAAAGCATGATGAGGAAGGTGAGGACAGGCAAGCTTCGGAGGTCACGGGTGGCAAGCATCACCTGGATCTTTTCTCCGGGGCATGCCGGTGTGCTGGGGAATGAACAGGCGGACAGATTGGCCGGCTCTACACAACTTGGTGGAGTATTGATGCATGACAAGGCAGACGTGGTTGCGGCCTTGTGGGAGCACGTGTACACCTCGGAGGAGCAAATGGATCACCTTGGTCTGGCAAGAATGAGACATCGAGGGGTGACGAGGGGATCTGGCCGACGATCGACGCTCAGAGGAAAGGCGAGATGGACATATAATCAGATTGCTACTGGTACTATTGGTGTTGGAACTCTTCGCTGGCTGCTGAGGATGCTGACAGAGCGCTTATGGGAATGCCCTGAATGCTGTGATGTCGGTTTCTAAATCAATTAATCAATCAATCAATCATTCTTGTTATAAAGTCACAAAATTGTTAATTGTAAGAAAAATGCATGTTAGTAAGCTGTGGATATAGTTATTATATTTTAGTTATAAAGTCCCAAAATTGTTATGGTAAGAAACATGCATGTTAGAAAGCTCTGGATATAGTTATTATATTCTAGATATAATGTCCCATGTAAAGTGTTGGGACTATCACCTTTTGTAGGTCTGAGTGCAGGACGTAAGAGGTGATCAGTCTTTCCCTCCCGTAGTCAACGATGCAATGAGTGAATGAGCAAACATTAGAAGTAGAATCTGTAAGTTTTACTGAAACACAATCACAAGTGACACAATAGACATTATAGTTATAGCTTTTGTCAGCACACAAACATTGATACAACTGCAGGAACAATTCTACATGAAAACATAACACCTCAGGAGTCGGAGTGGGTTCGCCTGATGGCGAGGGATACTGATAATAGGGAAAGCTAATCCGCAAGCAAAAATCAGTCCTGTGTATTAGAAGTAGTGGCATGTGTGGACTATGTTTGACTTCAAAGCAAGCAAAAGGTGAAAAAAGGTTACTCATCTGGTTCCCTGTCATGGACTTGACACATGTGTAGCTAAAGACCACATGTATAGATGATAGAAATACATGAATGATGAGTGATGACCTTTAACCCTCATCCGACCATGCTCATGGGATTGTCAGATTAATATCCTAACCATTACACAAACATGCTTGCTAAGCTGTGGGTGGAGGTTTGTAATATTAAAGGGTCCTTTTCAACACAGCTGTTGGTGTCTTATTTGTTTTTTGTATTTTTTTGGTGTTTGCTTGCTTTGGGCATATGTGTGCTACTACTTTTAGTGCTCTGGACTGACTTTTGTGTGTAGATTAGATTTCAGTATTATCAGTGTCCCTCGCCATCAAGCGAACCCACTTAGACTTCAGAGGTACTTGTAATTTATGTCCCCAAGTCAAGCACGAGAAGTTAAAATTTTAGTCCAACTGACCAATATAAGGGTTAAACCCGTTACCTTGGCATCAACAAACCAGAAGTTTAAGATGGAAAGTTCTTATCTATTCAGCCATGCTGACCTCCATTCTTGTGTGTGGAGAGCTTATCTTTCTCTTGTCTGATATTTTGAGGATGTTGGTGTTACTTATACTATAATTTGTTGTCCTATATGGGTATGTCTGTTAAAGAATATTAACTCATGCATTGTCACGTACCTTATATTTCTAAGACTGAGTGCCTGGAAAAGACTAATAAAAGTAAAACATGTTATACAGCTAAAAGAAAGCGACGATGTTCTTTGGTCAAGTTTGAGAAGAGATGCATTGGAAAACATCATGACTTGAAAGATCAGCTGCGGAAGAGGCAGAGACAGACAGAGAGCAGGGATGTTGAATTGCCTAAGCTGGCAGCAAGGAGGAATATCATCAATAGAATTGAGCCTGAACACCAAGTGTAACAGATGCAGGAGGAAGGCGATGTCATTCAGACGACTGACTGTAATGATAAACGAAAATCTAACTCCATCAGTAGTTTGGCTTGGTTGTTTATTGTAGCGTCGGTTTACAAATTCAAAATCTTTAAGTACAAATATTCGAAATATAATTACAACATTCCTGGTGGTGTCCCAAAAGCTTCATTGCACACCAAGCCAAATCCCCCACTAGAGAGACTCTGTTATAATACTTTCTTCCCCCAACTAAGACTTTTCCCCGAAAAGTCTTAAACCCAAAATCTATCCAACATCCTCAACCTCTATTTCTAAATCTCTACATCATACACATCATAACCTACACTCTTCCTGAGCCCTTTTCAACCACGCATGGAACTAGCTAACCGCTATTTTTTAGTCATTATAACACCCCCACCATATATGGACCTTTAATACTTCTTCTTCTCTTCCAGAAGGTCACAAGCAATCCGCTTAAACCCTCATTAAATTCTAATTTTACCTCTATTGTCATCATGTACATGTATATCTGATCTAAATCATAAAAATTCAAAATGCCATACTCTTCTGAAAACACTTCATACTCTCTATCATCATCATCAACATGTCTACGCCAATAACCATTACCTCAGCATTACTAATTCTCCAAATTTAACCATCTTGAAGTCATTCATACTAACACACGATAGGAAGACAAAGAATCGGTGGCCACCGGAGAGTAAAGAACAAGAACTCTTCCTCACAAAACCATACTCACATTTACCCCACCATGTCGTCCTGAGACTTTATGCAGTAAAGTCTAAAAAAACAAATACATATCTCTCACAATTCAAATATACCACTTATTATGGCAACACTTCTACCAGCTTTCTTATCATATCCCCGAAACTCACCTAATTTATGTATATTACTTAATTTCTGACTACTACAGTTTGTGCTGATATCCACAGCACCAAACACAAAAATATCATCAATGTCCCTTCTATTAACCACCTAATCATGGCTCTTAACGTTTAATCTATCTCTCCCAGTTACTTTAGGTTATGCCGTCACACCTACAGCAACCTAGCAACCCGAAACCACACCTAAATGTCCATTTATTACAGACACCACTGATATTATGGCTCTGAACGTTACCTCAGCCACAGCAACCTCGAAATGTAATGTCAACCACAAAACACATCCCGAGGACGCAATCAAAAGGTCCATTATGGGCCTTACTACTCAAAACCTCCTCCAACATTATAAACATCACCTACTAAAAATATTCACATAACCTAATCTCTGACCATTACATACACCACTCCAGCAACCCAGGGATACACTTCATATCAGCTTCCTCATCATATCTCTGAAGCTCGCTTAATCTATGACACTCAAGGCATAAGCTGAAAACCTCAGCAACCTAATAATACTATTAATGTCCATTTGTTATGGGCATTACCACCTAAAACTTCTCAATTCATGCCGTTATCTACAGCAACAAAAATACCGCCACTGACCTCATGTCTGTGAACGTCTACCCTGTCTACCCCATCTTATACCTGTCTATCTATTATAGACATTCTATTATTACCCACTCTTTTACTTCATGGCTCTTAATCCATGTCCATCCCATTATTATGAGAATCATCTCCACTAACTAAATGGCACTCAATCTCTGTCTACCCTTCTATCTGTTCTCTACTAATACCCGAACACTATACATGCCGTCAACCACGGTATCCCCGCAACCCGAAACCACCAGAAAATGTCTATTTACTATAGACATCATTAATATGATGGCTACCTGAACGTAATAATGCGCTGAAAACCAAGCCCGGACGCAATTAATATGTCCATTTATCACATCTTAATAACTCAACGTGCAAATCAAGCAAATAAAGCAAAATTACTTCGAACACTACCTCTTGGCATTCATTGTTCATATATTATGAACTTACCTAACTTAATCCTTGACCATTATAAGTTATGCTGATATCCACAGCCCCATCTATGGCCATCCCCCAGGTTAAGCTAACCCCCACATCTTGAACATGGCGCTCAGTCCATGTTTGCCCCTGTTATTGCTGACCAACGCAGCACCCTCAAATACTATTTATACCATGTCTACTTTTCTTAAATCTGCGAGTTTATCTTCTAAGCTCATGGCACTCACTCCATGTTTATCCCAGGTTTACTAAACCCACTCCCAACAAGGCAAAGATGTCTCTCTTTATGTTCTAAAGTTGTCTAACATTATTGCTCTGAACGTAATTTCTTTATACCGAGGTATACCAAATTCCAAGGACCCCATTAACATGGTCATTCAATAAGGACAAGTCTTATTGAACCCGCTTATAGCCTTAATTCAACGTAACTGAACAGTCTGTTTTTATTGCCTAACAAAACCAACACTTTACGACAACTCAATCATAAAGAGCAAAATAATAACACTTTTCTAATCTGATAATTACAAGTCAAAATAACTGATCGAACTAATATGCTAATATTAAACAAGGCAAATTAAATGAAACCACAAATCATGAGTAATTGGAGACAAAGCACAAATCAAAACAGGACATCTTTCCCCCCTTAATTTTTGTACATTGTTTATCCCCCGACATTGTTCAAAATAATATACAAAATAAAATAACAATCATTTCTTAACTAAAAAAAAATCCGTTAGTAAGCACGTCAACAATTTAGGAAAACATCATTTCTAAGTATGAAGTAATGAACTAAACAAAATAAATCAGCAATTTCTGTCTCTTTTACGGACAGAGTTTCTCATCATAATGCAGAATAATATATATACTCCCAACAAAAGTCACTAATCAAAAATGACCACATTCTCTGGAAGTTAACAATCACTTCCTAGCTATTTGGGATCAGCGCAACCCAACCTATCTCATTTGTATCTAGTTTTCTCTGGACATGTACCAACAACTACCGCAACTTCCACCTCGTAAGTACATTCTCGCAATTCGAGTCTCTCATCCACCCGACGCAACAACCGTTTCGTTCCCTCGCACCACTATTTTGCTATTCAGTGACTTTCCTCAATCTCGTGACCAACATTCCATTTCAACTTCTCATCTCTCATCCCACACATTGATTGGTTCATTCATATGTCTTCAACTATACACCGCTACTCACATTTCTCGGACCACATTTGGAACTAGAAACGCATTCGGCCAACAATTATCTCAACACACATAATCTAGCACACTATCTCCTACTGTCTATCTCTTTTACACATTAACCATCATTATCAAATTTATCAACGGCCCCTCATAAGCAACCTCACTCCGATGAGACATACTAAGTACGTCCTCGCCATATTGTCTCATTCATCTGTATCAGGCAATCTCACCTCAGCATACTTCCGCCAACGATACTGGATCTGCTTCATAAAACAACAACCAAAATGTTAATTCAACATCTGACATCCTGTCATAGGACTTTCACAATCCAAATCTCCTGTTTCAATTTTTCTCAATCATTCACTCCTCTTTCAAAAGCTCTGAGTCAAACTGGCAGTAAAAACATTCATAATAAGCTTACTTCTCTCCATGTCAATTCTACACTCTATCGTACACTACGCCAGCACACCTGACTCAACGGCCACTCCGGACATGGGACATTTCAAATTCCACGTCATCCATTCTCTAATTACCACAACCAGACATACGATAGCGTACATTATGCACACGTATGCAGTTATGGACACTCTCTGCCCTACTTAATTCTTTATAGCGTAACCACGCAGAATACTCCAACACTCAACACGTTGTTTTCTCGGAAAACAATCGAACACTCTTTCTACTTCTTCTCGCTTCTCTTCCTCGCGCTATGCTCAAGCTATAACAGCCGCTCTACCCAATCTATCATCTATGACTGATTCACGTATCTACGCTCGCTCTCCTATACTCAGGTACAACAATTTACCAAACACCGCCTTTCCCCGCACAAAATACCACCACTGAGCCATACTAACGTCTCAGAACCTCTCGACGCGTTCTACCACTAAACATCTCATTTTCATTCAACTCTGTTCTCAGCAATTTGTCTCCTAATAATAGTGTCTGTAACTATCAGTAAAGTATTCTGGCCTTAACAACATATATTCTCTGATCTTCCTCGCGTCATCTACTGTATAGATCTGGTTAATCTCTATTCCTGATATCTCTTTATGACTATTCCTCTTACTAACATTCTTTCTTTTATTTCTCCTTGGTGGTTGTTCACTTGCCGTATCTGTCATTGTACCATATTGTTTATATCTTCCTAGCTCGTCCTCCGAAATATCACTAAGCAACAACCGACTAGCCTGTTTACTGTCAATTATACCAGCTGAAGAAAAGGTTTCTCTATATTCAGAACTTGCACTGCTCACATTCTTGTTATTTATAGCTCTACCTTTCATTTTCCGATCAGGAATATATTGAATGTCTCCATCTGATAAGTCTGAGGTATCTGTTGTATCAACATTTACCAGCAAACTTGCAGACCTGGCCCTAGCACTTTTCTTAATTTTCCTCCTGGTGTTTTTTGTCTTTGTTTGTCTATCCTCCTTAAATTTAACTGTGTCTCCCTTTTCTAATTTCACCTGAGGAGTTTCTACAATTTCTACTAACTCAGTTTGACTTCCCTTCGTTATCTTGCTGGCTGGTTGTACCTGGGTTTTCTTTTATACGGTATCAATTTGTGTCTGTGTGTTCTTTTCTACCACTTCAATCATCTTCGTCTGTGTCTCCTGGTCTATTTTCTCCACCACAAACCTTTTCTTTTCCTGTCTAACAGTCACATTCGCAACCACCTTAGGGGTGTTTTGTATCTTATTTATAGGTTCAACTATGTCTCTTACACCTGATTTTAAATATTGTCTCTGTCTTTGCTCAAACCAGTCGTCACGTCTTTTTCTTGCGGTTGCACTGTGGGAGGGCCAACCCCATGATTTCTTTAAAAGGTTTCTCTCAGGCCCATTTCTGTATCCTTGATCATTATAGCAGCTCCTAACCCTAGTCATATTTGGATTAACGTAAGTGCTTCTATACTGCCCTCTATTTTCATTAACCAGTGGCTGTCCTCGACTATTCTTATTGTTCTTTTTTATCGCATTATTTGCTGCATTAGTTGATCTACTCTGTAACCAGTGTACGAAACATTCTACCTCGCTGACTGCCACCTTTAACTCTCTTAACCATGCAGTCACGCGTCCTAAGTCTCTATCTAGGTGCATTTTTACTCTTTATGCTATCTGAGCCTAAAAACAATATAACGAAGACACAAACAATAGATTGCACGATTTATTGCCTGGCATATTTCGCTGCATCTCGTCAGGTACATACTGCAGAAAGCACACAACTTACGTGAAATTAACTAGATAAATCCTTCAAGTTGAAATATACCCTCGCTTGTTAAAATTTGCAGAAGCAATTATGATCTATCAACGCAAGCCAGAATTGTGTAAACAGAAAGACATGTTAGTCAGCTTAAAATTACCGTGGTAGATAAGTGACATTACTGTGCGAAATTGTGTATATTTCAACTTGAAGGATTTATCTGGTTAATTCACGTAAGTTGTGTGATTTCTGCAGTATGTACCTGACGAGATGCAGCGAAATATGCCAGGCAATAAATCGTGCAATCTATTGTTTGTGTCTTCGTTATTTAAAAACAATATCTTCTTCTATATGCTTCTTAGTACTTGGGTAACGAAGCCTCATCCTCTGCCATGCTGCAATATTTGTAAATTACATCAATCAATTTTCTAATTAATAAAACTTATTATAGTACCGTGTGAGGAAGCTCGTAAAGTCCAGAGCGATCTAGTCCAATAATGATGAGTGCCACAGTTCTGTCAATTCAACTGCACAGGTCCCATAAATTTAGCAACGACACCAGAAAATGATAGGAATTTTCTGGTCGATTGGACTCTTGACTGCAGCCGTTTGGATAGGCCCTTGAAAGCTAGTACCTCTGGTTGATTGGACTCTTGACTGTGGCCGTTTGGATAGGCTTGACAACGTGTTGTGCCTGTGCACAGCAAAGCTTCACCCTTGGTTGGGCCTTTGAGAACGTGTTATGCCTGTCCACAGCAAAGCTTCACCCTTGGTTGGGCCTTTGAGAACGTCGAAACTCCTACAGGCATTGTAGAATCCATATTTCGGCTGGTTGTTCACTGTAAGTTCAAAAACGTGCGTAAATGGATGCTACTCAGTGACCAGAGCAGACTCCGTCTGGAATTTGTTGATGGAGCTACTCTGCGAATACGTATCTTGTAGCAAAAGCAGACACCTCCGAGTATTCGTTATTGGAAACATGTGTTGACCTCCCGCGACAACCCGGGGTTTAGATCCGTTGTCGACGGCACTAAATCGCCCCTGTAACAGATGCAGGAGGAAAGCGATGTCATTCAGACGACTGACTGTAATGATAAACGAGAATCTAACTCCATCAGTAGTTTGGCTTGGTTGTTTATTGTAGCGTCAGTTTACAAATTCAAAATCTTTAAGTACAAATATTAGAAATATAATTACAACATTCCTGGTGGTGTCCCAAAAGCTGGTGGTATGGTCACAACTAACTTACGTTCCCTAGAACCTTGTCATAGGATGACAACCCCTAGCTACCCCTTAGCGATGTGCCCATCCGTGCCTATAAGAAATCTTCCCATTGCACACCAAGCCAAATCCCCCACTAGAGAGACTCTGTTATACAAGGGCTAAGAACTGAGAAGATACATAAAAGCCTACACCAGCTGTCACGGCACATGATGATGATGATGATCTTATGTTCATTAACATATGACTGAGGTGCAAGGATGCCAGTCTCATTCATTGTGGAACATATCTTCTATACCTTGGTCATTCATTCATTCAGTAGTATGTCCTGTGCAGAACCTCGCTCCCATAACAACCTTCCAGAAAAACCTTTAGATCATAAGCAAGATGTCCCGCTTCCAATACACCCATCTGGAGATCATCCACTACATCCTGTACCCATCTTCTCTTTGACCTTCCTTTTCCTCTCTTCCCAGGCATATACCCCTCCATTATTTTCTCTCCAAACTTTCGTGACGTTTCAAGTGACCAAATTTCCTTTGTTTCAAATTTTCTTTGTTTTATCATCGGTAGGGTTGGGAATTTGTATTGGCGGTGAAATAAATATTCCAGACTGTACACTAACTGATGACTGCTTGGGCAAGCAGCCATTATTTTTCAGCCTGATAACTTTTCTAGCAAACACCAGCAATGGTATAATTGCTGCAATGTTAGTTTTTTCTTCTTTTCTATTTTATGATTTTTTTTAAATGTTGCATATCCATTACAGAACATTGCAGTTAACACCAGCAATTTTCAGCTGCTGTTAATGTACTAGGCAAGATTTCGCTCAGTAGTTTGCCTTCTAAAGTAGTCAGACACATAGTTAACAAAGTATATTTTTATGTGCATTTCACATTAAAGAAGACATACACTAAAGACTTCTTTAAAATATATTTATCTTTTTCTTCATTTTCTTCTATCCGAAAATGCCGTACTTAGGTCGTAGAGTGCCACTGTTGATATGTGCAGAGACAAGATTGTCCATTGCTCTCTATCCTAATTAAAAGAATAATTTATACTTAAAATATTTTAAACACATGAAAATTAAAATGGAATAAATCATGGTATGCTAAAATGTATGAGAATTCTAGAAACAAATCTCTGTAGAAGTTATGTAAGTTATATACTAGTTCATGACAAGTCTAGGTCAGACGGATTCAAGAATGGCTGTTTGCATTTTACTCCATAAATGTCTGAAAGAAATTCTCCTTAGGGCCTGATTTGACATCCACATGGTAGATCACAGGCTCCCTAAATGAATTTTTTATGGCGAGCAGCGCAGTGTTAAACACTCCAAGAGCGGCCAGAGGAAACGCTTTAAAGACACTCTATAGATCTCATTAAAAGCTTTTGGAATTCATCACAACACTTGGGAGACTGCTGCCAAAGACCAAAATTCATGGTTACATCATTACGCAAAGGTGTCATCACTTGTAAAGCAAACAGGACTGCAAGAGCTGTGAAAAAAAAGGCTGGACAGAAAAACTACTGCAGGAGATCCTCCTCCTGGAACGTCAAGCATTCTTTGCCCATATTTTCAAAGAGCCAAAATAGGCCTTACCAGCCATCCTAGAACTCCCGGCTCCAAACTGTCAACCTCACTGGATGAAATTAATGGTCATCCTCATTCTTGATGGACAAACACCACAATTTTGTTTGGTAGAGAGAAAATAAAACACATGTTGATTCGTCTAGTTACCAGCTTTGATTTTCTTCCTGCAGTTGTCATTAGTGATGCTAGCTTCTGAGATGATGGCCTCAGCTGATGGGCAAGCACAGGGAGGTTTCGGTGCCATGAAATCCATGAGAACACTCAGAGCTTTGAGACCCTTACGAGCTGTCAGCCGCTGGGAGGGAATGAGAGTGAGTCCTGTTTTGTATTGCATCTCTACCAATAGTATCTTCTTCAACCTTTCAGGGTTATAATTAGGATATATAGTGACTATTGTTATTTTAATATTTCATATAATTAATGTTTTATGTTGTTCTTACTTATACTTTTGCTACTTCATTTTGTATAAGATTATATAATCCAAGGTTATAATTAGGATATATATAGATTTTATTGTTATTTCATGTAATTGATGTTTATGTTTTTCTAACTTATACTTTTGCTACTTCATATTGTGTATAGTATATAGGAGTAGACGGAAAGGATATGAGACTTATTAGTAACTTGTATTGGGAACAAGTGGTGTCTATTAGATGCGAAAAATAACTATTTGTCACCTATAGAGAATAAAAAGAAGAGTATGGCAGGGATGTGTACTGTCCCCAAGCCTCTTCAACCTATATACAGAAAGAATTTTTAAACAAGCTGAACTGAACTGCCTGGACTTAACATCAATGGAAGAATCATAAACAATCTTTGGTATGCTGATGACACCGTGTTACCAGCAAAAAGCGAGCAAGAGTTACAAGACTTAGTGGAACAAGCAAACAGGCAAAGTGGCTTCGATCTTTGTTGCGTGTCCCTTACGTACTAGGCAAGTGTTACGTTCAGCAGTTTTGGCTCAGATATTAACATCCAAAAAACAAAAACTGCGACCTTGTGGGAGCATTTGTACACCTCGGAGGAGCAAATGGATCACCATGGTCTGGCAAGAATGCGACAGCGAGGGGTGACGAGGGGATCTGGCCGATGATCAACGCTCAAAGGAAAGGCGAGACGGACATATAATCAGATTGCTACTGGTACTTTTGGTGTTGGAACTCTTTGCTGGCTGCTGAGGATGGGGAGGGAGCGCTTATGGGAATGCCCCGAATGTTGTGATGTCGGTTCCTAAATCAATCAATCAATCAAAACAAAAACTGATAATTAGCAGTTAAAAAGAAAGGTCATCAAAAACACAGTAAACAGGGAGATACTAGAACAAGTAACAAGTTTCTCCTATCTTGGACATATAATAACAGATGATGGCAGAAGTGAAATAGAAATCAACAAGAGAATAGGAATGGCCAGAAATGCTTTCAACGGCATGAAATCAGTACTAACATCTAGAGAGATTAACAGTGCATTAAAAATTAAAATTGTCAAATGCTATGTATATTCAACGCTACTATATGGTGCGGAAGCCTGGACATTGAACAAGCAACTAGAAAGTCGCATAGAAGTCCTGGGGATGTGGATATACAGACGAATAGGTCGTATTTAATGGAAACAAAAACAATCAAATGCAGAGGTTCTAGAAAAACTGGGAATGAAGAGAGAGTTGATGAAAGAAATAAAGAGGAGGCAATTGAAATATTTCGGCCACGTTAAAAGACATGATACTGTTATAAAAACCATACTGGAGGGCAAGCGAGCAAGAGTTAGACAACGATACAAGTGGGAAGATAATATCAAGAGATGAATGAACATCAGCCTGACAGAATGTACAGTCAGGGCGAGAGACAGACAGTGTTGGAGGTCCATTGCAGCCAACCTTCATAGTAGAAACGGCACCTGATTGATTGATTGATTGATTGTGTATATTATATAATCCAGTATTAAAATTATATGTAGTGTCTATTGTTATTTCAATAAATAATGTTTATGTTTTTCTTATACTTTTGTTATTTCATATTGTGTATATTATATAATCCAGGGTTATAATGAGTATATGTAGTCCTTATTGTTACTTCATATAATTAATGTTCATATTTTCCTAACTTATACTTTTGCTATGTAATATTGTGTAAATTATATAATCCTGTCTTTCAGACAGTTATTTCTTGGCTTGTATGCTTATTGTTCATGTATCACATGCAAGGTACAGTGTAGGCTTTATATCAGGGGTGGCCAACACGAGGCCTGCGGTCCGCATGCGGCCCGCTGGCCGCATGCGGCCCACTGGACGTCATGTTGAGGCCCACGGAGTGGGAAGCGATGATGTGGTCGAGGCTGTAGCACACTTGCTTGTTTACTTTACTTAACCAAAAACAATTAGGTGCGTGGCCCGGCAGAAAATATTATTTCGGACATTTGGCCCGCCAGCTGAAAAGGTTGGCCACCCCTGCTTTATATGGTCCTTTAACACTTTTGTCTACAGTTTTACACTCTATTTGTGTTACTTTAACTTCTTTTTTCCACTGCAATTGACGGCTCTTACCTTTCAGTGTATTATAGCTAAAATATACCGTTAACTGTTGATATTTAAATGACTGTTGTAATGATGTGATGTTTTCTATTTTAGGTTGTTGTGAATGCCTTGTTCAAGGCTATCCCATCCATTTGTAATGTGCTTCTTGTGTGCCTGGTCTTCTGGCTCATCTTTGGAATTATGGGTGTGCAGCTATTTAAAGGAAAATTCCACGCATGCTTCAATGGGTCTGAGAAATGTGACCCGGATGAGGTAAAACATATTTCAGTGATTTAGAAAGTGATTTATAAGAATTATGAGGTAAAATCTCAGCGATTTAGAATGTAATCTATATGATATATATATATATATATATATATATATATATATATATATATATATATATATATATATATATATATATATATATATATATATATATACACTCAGATTATCTGGTTATGTACTTTTGCAACTATTACTATTTGAAATCTCATTAATATTTTTTTAGATGAATGGAAAATGTATCGTTGTTCTGCTTCAAAATCTTGCAAAATTAACAAGTAATTTTTCTCATACTGCCAAATTTTATTAGAGATTTTTATGGTAACATATATTCTGTTTTATTATTATCTTCAGCTTACACAATAGAACTTAATATAATATTAGAGGCAGTTTAAAAACATATAGGCACAGAATGCTCCAAGAATTGTAAACAAAATGCAAAGATTTTTGTAAGGCAGTGTGAACAAACTAATAGCCTCTACTAATTGTTGCTTGCACAAAATAGACAGAAAAAATGGTATAATAGAATCACCAATGTGGAAGTCATGTGGAGAACTCGATACATACATTTTAACCAAGAGGTGTAGGAAAGATGCTGGTGCTGGGTAGGCCTTACATTGAGAAAACGTGACAATAGTATAACTAGAAAGGTCTTTATCTGGAATCAACAGGGCAAAAGAAAAAGAGGAAGACCTATAAACATATAAAAATGGACATGGAATCAGAAATTAGTGGACATAGAAAAAGATACGAATAATATGGGGAGGATATGAACAGAGCTGCATGGGACAACTAGGTCATGGGAGGGCTTGGAGTGAGTTGACTGAGGCTCATGTTCCAATGAGGGATAAATTGTAAAAGAAGGAGAAGAAGAAGAGGAGAGTGTGAATTAAGAATTGGCAACCTTTCTAAATCTCAGTTAATACTATTTGTATGATTTATTTAATTTAGAAATCTGTTAATTTGTATACATGGACAAATTATTTATCAGTTGTGTTCTCTCCACAGATTCAGAATCGGGATATGTGTAGAAATGAAAGCCTTAACTGGACAAATGCAAAAATTAATTTTGATAATGTCTTGGCTGCTTATCTTTCACTTTTTCAAGTGGTAAGTAATTAACTGTTAGTAAACATGGATGACAGATTTTAAAGCAGACTAATAAAGATATTGCCTGTGTGTTACTGAAGATATAACATCAGATGGGAGGTGCACAACATAAATTAAGAGCAGAATAGGACAAGCAAAAGCTGCATTCAGAAAATGAAAAGCATCTTATACAATAAGTCACTATCATTGAATGTAAGTAAGAGAGTGCTGAAGGGCTATATACACCTGTTTTGCTGTATGGCAGTGAATCTTGGAATGTAAGTGAACAAATTAGAAAGAAATTGGAAGCAACATAGATGTGGTTCCTAAGATGAATGTTGCGAATTCCTTGAACTGCCAGAATAACTAACAACGATTGCCTGAAAGAGGCTAATGAAACTAGAACACTATATACAACAATAAGAAAGAGACAAGCAGCTTTCTTCGGTCATGTGATGATTGATTGATTGATTGATTGATTGGTTTAGGAATCGATATCACAGCATTCGAGGCATTCCCATAAGTGCTCCGTCCCCATCCCCAGCTGCTAGCGAAGAGTTCCAACATTAATAGTACCAGTAGCAATCTGATTATAAGTCCGTCTCGCCTTTCCTCTGAGCGTTGAGCGTCGGCCAGATCCCCTCGTCACTCCCCGCTGTCTCATTCTTGCCAGACCATAGTAATCCATTTGCTCCTCCGAGGTGTGCACGTGCTCCCACAAGGCCGCAACCACATCTGCCTTGTCATGTATCAATACTCCACCAAGTTCTGCAGAGCCAGCCAGTCTGTCCGCCTGTTCATTTCCCAGCACACCGGCATGCCCCAGAGAAAAGATCCAGGCGATGTTTGTCACCCGTGACCTCCGAAGCGAAGCAAGCCACTCCGCACGAAGCCTGCCCGTCCTCACCCTCGTCAGCATGCTTTCTGAGTCAGTTACAATCACGATGTGTGTGTGTGTCGTATTCTCCATCCAGCGGAGAGCCGCAGTGACTGCCTCCACCTCCATTCTTAAGCTGGATGTTGTAGTATCATATGCCAGGCTCTCCTGCCCCAAACATCGGCCATTAGCTTTGGCTATGAACCCCCAGCCACTTCTCTCATCTCTTGACACCGAACCATCTGTGTAGATAATCACATCACCCGAGTGAACATTGTCCTGAATTAGTTGCTGGATTTCCACTTCCGTGGCCCCTGCTGGCCACTCCCTGCACTCCCGGCTTAATGTGATTATAACTCTGCACAAGTCTGACTGCTCCGCTGGCACTCTGACACACTCCTCTCCACGCCTAATGTTCTCCAAGGAGCACACCTGTCTGATCGTATCCTCCGCCTGAGCCATCCATGATTTCGGTCATGTGATGAGAAGAGAGGTATTGGAGAACATCGTGATGAAGGGAAAGATCAAGGAGAAGAGACGCACAGGCCAGCCAAGAGAAATGATGCTGGATGGATTGAGACGGTGGCATGGAGGGATATCAGTTGAGTTGACCCAGAAAACTAAAGACTGAGATCTGTGGAGAGACATGAACGCCTATGCCAGCTGGCATGGCACTTGATGATGATGACGTTACCAGAGGAAGCAAGGAATAGTAACATTGTAAACTATCATGCATGTCTAAGAAGCAACTAAGGAAGGTTGGTATGAGACTGGCTACTTCATAACTGAGAAAACAGCTGCAAAATATAACCAATCATGAACAAGTCTACAAAGAGCTTGGATTGATTGGTTGGGGTGGGGGGGGGGGACGGCTATCCTTATTGGTAGATGAGCGGCAGAAAAAGAAGAATAAACACATTCAGAAACAAAGTCGATAAAACAAGGATTTATTGATTGAAGCAGGTTTGAAAACATTTGCTTAAATACTTTTATCTAAAAATATTAAGATGACTCACAGGGCATTTTCACAAAGTTATAGAAAAAAAGAAACATTTTTAAACAAAGATGCAAAAAGAATATATTGCATGATTTCTTGCATGGCATATTTCGCTGCATCACATGATATATAACTCTGCAGTATAAACATGATGAGATGTCAGCGAAATATATCAAGCCAGAAATCATGCAATATATTGTTCATGGTGTCTTCGTTTAAGTCCACTGAGAGAAATATGTTTCTACACTAGACAATGTGCAGTCTCTGCGTCTGACTGATCACTGGTACAACTAGATCAGTTGTAATCCCAGCCTGTGAGTTTGACAACATGATTTCATATTTCAGCAGTTCTCTGTGTATTTCATGCCTGAAGTTAGGCTTATAGCAGGAACAAGGAATTTCCCTTTTAGATTGTTCACTTACTTGCTAATTTTCCATATCAATTTCACAATGTTAACACTGTTGTTAAAGAAATTCAGGTTGCCTTTTTACTGGCAATTACTACAACAGTGTCTCACCTTGGGAGATCAGCATAGTTGAAAGGTTGAAAATACTTGCTCTGAAACTTCATATGTACTGATGGTGAGGTAGTGGGTTCATTCCTACACTGGTCATTTGAATCTAAATATTGAATTCACATTCAGAAAGCAATGGCAAACTATTGAACCTAAAATTCTCTAGAAAATCAACCTGGGGTTGATTGCGTTGTCCTGCAAAGGGCATGCAACTTCGGTCTATAAATCAAAGGGTAATAAAGCATTTAATGTTACTTTATACGAACATCCAGTAAGACAATTGTTGCAATAGAACTGGATGCTTCTGCCACATAGAAGGCAACATACTCGTAGTTACAGGAACTTTGCTTAGGATTCAGTTTACAGGATTACGGTATCAAATGTAAATGGAATTAGGAAAAATTTATTCTGGATGGCTTTGAAAGTTTGACCCATTAGTGACTAAAGTCCAGTAAACTAGTGTTATTAGAAAGTATTTAGATCTTTAGTGATACAACTGACGATCATTTCTGATAACCTTTATGGCATGTCTTTGTTATTTCTTACCAGGCTACATACAAGGGCTGGATTGACATAATGAATAATGCTATAGATTCTACAGAGGTGAGTTTTTCTGTTGTACTTAGTATTTTAAGTGCTAATGCTGCTGATGTTTTCATCAGTGATTCTTGTTATTGTTCATCTTGTTCTTCTACTTTTTCTACTACTACTACTACTACTACTACTACTACTACTACTACTACTACTACTACTACTACTATTACTACTACTACTACTACTACTACTACTATTACTACTACTACTACTACTACTACTACTACTACTACTGCTGCTGCTTCTGCTGCTGCTTCTGCAGCTCCTCTTCTCCTCTTCCTCTTCTTCTTCTTCTTCTCCTTCCCTTTCTTATTCACTCTCCTGCACCCCTTCCTTGTCATCATTGTCATTATCATCCTTGCTATGTCTTTTCGAATCAGAGTATGACAAGTTTAGTAGTCAGAGACTGTTCACGAGCTGTGTATAAGGACGTGTTCATTGACTGCTGTTCCGCTAATACAGTACTAGTGGGGTCTACTACTTGCTCTATTTCTAACTAATAATGCAGTTCTTTGTTTGTTATAATGAGGTTATATCACCAAGCCATCTGACTCAGTGTCTTATAAAATCCAGTGCTAGCATTGTTCTACATATTTTTGATGTAATTCTTTCTGATCTTGATTCTTCATGCCGCAGTCTCTTCTTTGATAAATCCTTGATGCCCGTTTATTGAGGCTGGATCAATCCCTGATTGAGAAGCAATTAAAAATAAACAGATTTTTGCCCATTAATTTATTTAACCTACACTGTCCTGTCAGTGAATTAATACACTCATTAACGATTATGTTTTGTTGGTACTCAAAACTTTTAAGAATGCACCTTAAGGTGTATTTCATTGCAGTTATGCTTGCTTAACATCCATGATTCATCCTGTAAAATAGGGCATTACTTGAATGTTCTATAAACATCATAGTATAATTTACTTAGTAATTAAATTTGGGATGCTGAAGTTAACCTGTGTTGACTAAACCAACAAAGATTTGAAGCATAAATTATTACATGGCAAACTCTTTATTTGTTAGTGGAGAAAGTTCACACTGAAATAATGAGAGAAACTACAGTACAGTGCAAACACAGACTGCACTATAAGGCATTAATTATGGTTACCAGGTGTCACATGCCTGTGTTCAGTGGTGAAAGAATGTACAGAAGAAGAAATCGAGAGCTGGTATCACAAATATGAGGTCAGAAGCAACGCCATAGTTACTAGAAGACAAACAATATTAGATACGATAGCTGAGGAAGAGATGACACGCGAAGTAGACACAAGGACGGAGGACAAGGATGGTACAACTGAGCAGGTGGGAATGGATCTCAAACAGAGCTTTAGTGACTCCCAGAGACAGGATACTACTCTAGACAAATGTTTCCAAGGGTGTAGGAGAGTAGAAAATAGGCAGTCAAAGAAGGGTAGATGGTGCTTCGAAATGAAGAACAATATTCTCACTCGCAGGTTTTCAGATGACAAATCTACACGTAGGCAAGTAGTAGTACCTTTAGCATACAGAGAGAGGATTATGAGAACGGCGCATGACATTCCATTCGCAGGGCACATGGGAATAGCGCGTACACAACATAGAGTCCTATCCCAGTTTTATTGGCCAGGGTTTAGCAAAGATATAAAGATATATTGTAGATCCTGTACAACGTGTCAGAAAATGTATCCAAAAGGAAAGACGGAAAAAGCACCGGTACAAGCTACAGATCTGAAAGTCAGACCGTTTCAAAAAGTGGCCATTGACATCATTGGGCCATTAGCAGTGATGTCCAACAGGGGTCATAGGTATATTTTGACCATGGTTGATTTCTGCACCCGGTGGCCAGAGGCCGTTCCGTTAAAATACATTACAACAGAAGCCGTTGCGGAAGCATTGCTAACGTTATTTTCAAGATTAGGCTTTCCTAACGAAATGTTATCAGATAATGGTCGACAATTTACCTCTCAGATGATGAAAGAAGTGAACAGACTGTTGAATATTACACACGTTTTCACATCAGTTTATCACCCCATGAGCAACGGAATTTGTGAAAAAATGAACGGGTCTCTTAAGCAGATGTTAGCTAAAGTCACGGCAGAGCAACCAAGTGATTGGGATAAGTACTTACCAGCTATCCTGTTCGCATATAGAGAAGTACCGCAAGAAAGCACAGGATACTCACCATTTGAGTTGTTGTATGGGGCAAATCCAAGAGGCCCCATGACCATATTGAAAGAGTTAATGACAGGGAAAAGTAATGATAGTAATACGATTTCGTCGTATGACTTGGTCGTGAATATTAGAGACAGAATTATTAACGCATGCCAGAATGCACGAGACGCCCTGGAAATGTCAGGGGCTAGATATAGACTGTATGCTAATAGAAAGTCAAAACTGATCTCTTTCCAAGATAATGAGGAGGTATTACTTTTGCTACCAGAAATATCTAATAAGTTGTTAGTAACCTGGCAAGGCCCATTCAGAATTATTAGTAAAGTGTCGGATGTGGACTACATGGTGGAGGTGAAAGGAAAACACAAAGTGTATCATGTTAACATGCTAAGACAATTTGTTCCACGACCAGAAGCCTTAAAGCCCGTCACAGAAGCAATTATTGACAACGAGGCGGATCAGACAGCATGTTCTGTGGTTATTGATGAAGAAGCATCAAGCGACAATGACGTGCAGATGCACTTACCAATCGTAGCACTGAGACAGACAGAAACATGGAGAGATGTGTCCATGAATGACAGCCTGGAACGTACTGACAAAGCAAGGCTGGTAAATATATTACAGAAATATTCAGATGTTCTGACGGATATACCAGGGAAGACTGACTTGATGACACATGACATCAAGCTAACAGAGGACCAACCTATTAGAGTAAAACCATACCCTATCCCACATCATTACAGAGCAGCGGTAGACAGTGAGATAACAGAGTTACTAAAAATGGGGATAATTTCCAGATCAGACTCTCCATACTCGTTCCCCATGGTAATCATTAGGAAGAAGGACAATAAATTGCGATTGTGTATTGATTTCAGGAGATTAAACAGCATCACTATTATAGATCCGGAGCCCATGGTCAGTACTGATGATTTACTGACGCAAATATCTTCGGCAAAATATTTTAGCAAGCTGGATTTGGCGAAAGGGTACTGGCAGATAACACTGAGTGAAACAGCCAAACCACTAACAGCGTTTGCCACCCCACAGGGGCTATTTCAGTGGAATTATATGCCGTTTGGGCTAGTCAACGCACCAGCAACGTTCGTGAGGATGATGAGAATACTGTTACAGGGACGTAAGGATATTATCAGTTATATAGATGACATTTGCCTGTTCAGTAAAAACATAGAAGATCACGTGGCAGGATTAGAATCCTTGTTTGAGAGTTTGAGGCAACATAACTTGACGGTGAAGCCGTCTAAAGTCCAAATTGGATATGAGGAAATAAGTTTCCTGGGACATATTATTGGCAACGGGCTACTGAAACCAGAAGATACAAATGTGAAAAAGATTCTGGATATCCAAATACCGAAGACGAAGAAGCAAGTTAGGAGCCTACTCGGGTTAGCAAACTTTTATAATACGTTTATAAAGAACTTTTCTGCCATCACGTCAGTGTTGTCCGAGTTGACAAAAAAGGGCAGACCTAACAAAGTTGTATGGACGCAGCAATGCGAGGAGGCACTGAGAAGGATTAAGCAGGTATTTTCCAGTTGTCCCATTTTAATACTGCCTGATCTGGATCAACAATTTACCCTCCGGGTAGACGCGTCATCGACAGGAATCGGAGGATGTTTGATGCAAGAAAAGAACAACCTCATGCATCCAGTACTATACGTTAGCAGAAAACTCACACCACCAGAGGAACATTATTCAACCCTAGAACGTGAGGCCCTGGCGATTGTATGGTCGGTACACAAACTCTCCAAGTATTTGTTGGGCAGACAATTCATCCTGCAAACGGATCACAGACCACTTACATTCATCCATTCGGCAGCGATGAAGAACGCACGTGTTCATCGCTGGAGCATATTGTTGCAGGAATATGCATTTCTGCCGATGCCCATACGGGGCGAAGACAACAACTTGGCAGACTTGCTGTCAAGGAATTACCAAAGGCAGGAGGCCACATAAACTAGTAACAGGTGCTTCTATATAGATAGACAATATATACTATATGGGGTGTGATAGTATGGTGGGGTATTAATACATTATATGGGGCGATGCAGCGCTTCATCATATGTTCATGGATGATTGTTAGTTTACGGGACAAAGTAGTAGTGTGTCTTCTTAAAGATATTAATAGACCTGTGGGTACATAAGTATAATGCTTTTCTATGATGTATTATTATTATTATGTGATGTATTAGTTCATGCATTGATACAAAAGATAGAAAGATGGTTGTATTTATGTGTGGGGAATATGGGAGTTTACTATGAGTATTTGATATATTATTAAGTATGGTAGCTAGAGTAAGTTGGATTTATACTAACGACTACCCAGGCAATGTGTCTGGGTCACATATTTGATAAGTATGAGTCTCCCAACATTTGAAAACGATGTTTTCTTTTGAGGGTGGGGTAGTGTCACATGTCTGTGTTCAGTGGCATTAAGGTGAGTGGCCGTACAATATAAACAGTTCACGAGGTGAAAGG
Organism: Cepaea nemoralis; assembly: GCA_014155875.1. Taxonomy (NCBI): domain Eukaryota; kingdom Metazoa; phylum Mollusca; class Gastropoda; order Stylommatophora; family Helicidae; genus Cepaea; species Cepaea nemoralis. The sequence goes on from JACEFZ010007072.1 coordinate 154,117, forward strand.
GCATTCACCGGAAAGAAAATATAAGGAGATAAACGGGGTTGGGTGTAAGGTAGAGGGGCTGCAAGAAGGGGCAGACAGTTGGAGCAGTGAGGTGGGGTTTGTGTGGATCATTGTGAGGGGGCATAGAAGTGTTGAAAAGACAGGGACAAAGATTGACGGGGCAGTTGATGTTTGGACTCCGAGCTGAGAGGGAGTTGAGTGTAGACCAGACCAGGAGAAGGTCGTGGTCTGATAAAGTGAAGAATTGTGACGGAGTTTGGAAGATAACTCCGCACTGTGGGTTCCAGGGATAGTGAGTGGAATTCGAGACCCATAGTGGGTTACTTTGAGTCGGGCCTAGAGAGAGGCTAGTATACCTGTCGTGTGGGACGAGATTTTAGTAGCCTTGAGAGGCAGTGTTATTCGACGTGTTCCATTGGGATGGAGATATATTCTTAGAGAATTATTGTTCCTTGGATTTATATGTTACATGTGTCTGTGTTAATTCAGAATTAAAGGAATATTATGTGCGCAAATTAACGCTTGTTCACTGACTGGTGTTTGGTGGTGATGCATCTTGATTAATCTGTTGTTCAACATCACATTGTTACAAGGACATACCCTAGACACAACCATAGCCACTCTATCTGTCACTTAGTCAACATTCACTTTGTGTCACCAGGACATGTGTGCTGCTTTATAGGGTTTTTATGTTCTTTACTATTATATGCCTGGTATTACAATGCACTGTACAGTAGTGACTTTAAATAAACAGTTATTTCAGTTATGTCCTACTCTGCAATCTGGAATTGTGAACTTTACAATATGATGGACATAAATGAGGTCAGATACTGCCTGAATGGTAACGCAATGCCTACTATATTCTCCTCCTAGCCTTTATCCCACATTGAAACACAGGTCCTCAACCACATCATACCATGTCATCTTATCTTATGCTATCTCTTGCAAACACCTCCATAAGTAAACGACCCTTAAGACGCATCGAGCATACGGTGCTAGCTCATATTTGTATAGACTGATCTGCACTCTGTGGGTGATGTCAGTACCACTTTACTTCCCAAGACATTCTTGGTACCCATTTTTAAGCTGTGTCAACCTTGAAACCCAGGCCAATTTTGTAAAATCTGAATTCGTCCAGCAGCAGATCGTACCCGTGACTTCCAGGTTGGTAGGCAAGTGTCTAGCCACTACACTAATGAGGCTTCCTACCACCTCCTTATCCTCCCATCAGGACCGTGCGGTAGATTTTTTCAGTGTGATGCAAGTCTTCAAAATGCTGGCTCTTACATGTTTTTTCTTTTAAAATGCCACCCCCTTATGGTGCCGCCTGGTGCGTCCACCTTTTTGTATCACAGCAGGCACGGCATGGCCCTGCCTCCCATATTAATTATCTCAGGATCCTCATGTGATTTTAGGCTCCCTCTATATTGTTTCCTCTGTGAGTTTCAGACAAAGACAATTATAGTTATACTATTGATGTGTTTCCAAACTAGTGGAAGCATTTTTTTTTTCCTCGCCTCTTGATTCATCAGAATCTGTCTTTCTCCCTGTCCCAAGCATTTCTCCATTTGTGGCTTGGGCATAGTGAGCTAGCTTCACAATCCATCATACCAGGTTGTAAATTAGCTATAGGCAATTTGGGAGATCACCTTATATTGATTTGTAACAGTGAGATGGGTATCAGTCGTTCTGATAGCTATGGCAAACTAGTCAACGTAAAATATGCCTAGAAGATCACAAACAGCCAAACAATGCTGGGATTGATTGTGATGTCCTGTAAAAGACATGCAGCGAACTTGTTTTCATTTATTGTTTTGCTCCAGAATTACAATCTTTGTCATTGAATGATTCACTGCTTATCATTCAGTTGGTGTTTGGCTCCAGAATTACAATCCTTATCATTGAATGACTCAGTGCTTATCATTGAGTTTGTGTATAGCTCCAAAATTACAATCAGTTGGTGTTTAGCTCCACGGATACAGTCCTTGTTATTGAATGTCTCTATACCTCCCCCGATGTGTCTCCACCTTGACGTGGTGGGGGAGCTTGCGTGTCCCATCGACCCCATTTGCTTGCCGATGGGTGAAAAATTACATATCGGACAGCTTATGGGATAGGGACCAGACTAAGAGAGACACAACCTGCTGCTCTGCAGGCATAGACTGAGGATAGCAGTCAAAATTTAAATCAGGTGCACAAAGGCAGAATTTCTTGGTCCGGACAAAACTCTTAAGGCTCCCTGTCGAGGGCTGTGGCTGAACGCCTCTAAGCCACAAACCCTCGGATCTGAGAGCCAGGCCGATACCCGTCTACCGGAAAATAGAAACATGATACTGAGCAAGCTACATGCTCAGGTCTGATATATGTTCGAAGGCTCTCAGCTGGGGGATATGAGGGATTCCCGGATGAGAGGGCCTGACCGTTTCTCGTTCACTGCTGCACGAAGGTAAGGTGCTGAGCCGGCAGCACATGTAGCCTACCTCGTGAGCGAGTACAAAAAAGTCAGAAAAGTGCCCCAGTCGAAGGGCATGGTTACGGAAACTCTGTGTCTAACTCATAGAGAGTGTAGACAAAAGTGAAAGAACGTCTCAACAACGCAAAATGGAACGCACGGCGAGCGAACCTATTGCGTGGGTTGAAGTCACAAGCAAAAGCTTACCGAGTGGATGTCGCTCGCAATCTGACTGCTCCTGGTGTGTGCTTGAGCGATCAGTGGCAAGTGGGATGCCCAACACATGGAAGTGAGGAACTAAAGCAGCCATGAGCAGGACGCGGAAACTCCTTGGGTGAGCCCAGTCTCAGAGCAATATGTGCCGGCTCTGCAATTATGGAAGCCTCCTCGGATAGTGAGATAATGCCCATGGTCTGCCCCTGCCTTCCCTTGAGGGCCGACCGCGATATCGTTGATCGTTCTATCTTGACCAGCTGAGATGTGGGTGACATTACAACAGTCTAACGTGTCTCGAAACCAGAGGAAGGCTAACCTCACTAAAAAATGCCCGCCAGAAGTCGGAAGTGTCGTCCTACGGGTGGCAAACTAAAAATTGACACTACGCAATTACGTCCGAGTGAAATGTCTCGCCCGAATGTCTCTCGTGCTAGGAACAGCTCTGACTACCTAGTTTCCGAATGCCGCTCTTGTTCGGAACAGCTCTGACTAGGTAGTTTCCGAATGTCTGTCGTGCCTGGAACAGCTCTGACGGGCGCAACGACAAGCACATGTCCGAAAACTCGCTGAGTGGATGCCGTCTGCAAACCTGTCTGGTTTGTGCGGGAATGGCCCGGGGAAAATGAAATGACCAATATATTGAAGTGAGGATTTAAAGCAGCCATGAGCAGGACGTGACGATTTCCCTCGGTGAGCCCAGATCCAGGGCGTTATGTGTCGGCCCTGCAACTATGGAAGCAACCTTGGATGGCGGAAAATGCTATGGACTGTCCCTGCCTTCCTTTCAGGGATGACCGTTGTCTTCGACCGTTCCAACTTGGCCAGCATGGTTGTAGATGGCACCACAAAAGTGAGAGTCTCCCAGGAATGCTACCTGGTCAAAAAAGCACGCTAAAGTCGATGTGTTGGCCTACGGGTTTAGGCCCAAGGGCGCATAACAGACACACCGCAATGACATCTGAAAAGACACTCCGGATGAACGAAAAGAAGAAGAAGAAGAATGTCTCTATACTTATCATTTAGTTATCTTTTAGCTCCTCTCCTAAAGTTCTTGCCATTAAATGTACTCAGTGCTTACTTATCATTCAGTTGTTGTGTTGTGTTTAAGCATATTTGAGCTACCAGTTAAGTTGTTCATGCTATCATAGGTTTGTTTCTGATTTCATTTTTTTTTGTAGATAAAAGTGTTGGTTATAAACTGATTAAAATGTTGGAAGATATCAACACTGATGGAAAAGATTTAAGAATAATAAAGAATGTTTACTGGAACCAAGTAGCAGCAATTAAAATGGGAAATAAAGAGGGTAGTTACGAACAGATAAAGCTAGGAGTACGACAAGGGTGTGTCTTGTCACCAGATCTTTTCTCCCTGTATAGCGAAGTAATAATGAGAGAGATCAAAGAGATGCCAGGAATACTAGTTGGAGGTTATAACATAAATAATATACGCTATGCAGATGACACAGTATTGGTGGCGGATAATTCAACAGACCTACATCAATTATTAGACGTTGTAGTAACAGAGAGTGCAAGGAAAGGACTCTCCTTGAATATCAAGAAAACAGTAACAATGGTAATATCAAAGAAAATGGTGACACCAAAATGTGACATAGAAATAGAAGGGAAAATCCTTAACCAAGTTGATAATTTTAGATACCTAGGGGCACTCATAACATCAGATGGAAGATGTACAACAGAGATTAGGAGCAGAATAGGGCAGGCAAAAGCCGCATTTCAGAAAATGAAGAGTATCTTATGCAATAAGTCACTATCACTGAATGTAAGAAAGAGAGTGCTGAAATGCTATGTAGAACCAGTTTTGCTGTATGGCAGTGAATCTTGCAATGTAAATGAACACATTAAGAAGAAATTAGAAGCAACAGAGATGTGGTTCCTGAGACGAAGGTTGCGAATTCCTTGGACTGCCATAGTAACTAACGACGACTGCCTGAAACAGGCTAATGAAACTAGAACATTATATACAGCAATAAGACAGAGACAAACATCTTTCTTCGGTCATGTGATGAGAAGAGAGGCATTGGAGAACATCGTAACAACTGGAAAGATCGAGGGGAAGAGAGGCAGAGGTAGACCAAGAGAAGTGATGCTGGATGGATTGAGACGGTGGCACGGAGGAATATCAGCAGCAGAGTTGATCCAGAAAACCAAAGACCGAGATCTGTGGAGAGCCATGAACGCCTACGCCAGCCGGCACTGCACTTGATGATGATGATATAATATTTGATTGATTAGTTATATGTCCCTCTCATTTGTTAAATTTTCTAATTATGTTTGATGTTTATTTAATATAATTTTCCTAGTCATCCTAAGCCCGCTCCATGGCGAAGGGGCTGCAGGCGCAGTTCATAATCCCACATACCCGCGTTCGAATCCCAGCTGCAGGCGATTTGGCAGCAGACCGTCTTGCGTTGGTTTTTTACAAAATGGTATGTTTGTCAGTCATTCAGAAAGCAATAGCAAACTAGTGAATGTAAACTTGCCAAGAGATCACAACTGCAAAGAATGCTGGTGTTGACTGCGACATCCTGTAAAGGATATGCAACATGTTTTAATTAGTCATCCCAAACATTACAAGTTATAACTTGGCATGTAATTTTCATATTTAATCTTGTAATTTCAGGTCGATCAGCAGCCGAGGAGCGAAGAAAGTGTTTACTATTATTTGTATTTTGTTCTATTCATTGTTTTTGGTTCATTTTTCACTCTGAATCTGTTCATCGGCGTCATCATTGAGAATTTCAACTCTCAGAAGAAAAAGGTAAGTTTCTAACACTATTATTGTACAGTGATTTTCAATTGTAAGATGCTTTACTTATTGAACGAATGAATATAAAAGTGGTTGACATACTAATATTAATAATTGTACTTCTTTCTTCCATCTGATGTTACCCATGTGCCTAGATATTTGCATTTGCACTCCAAATTGACGTGGACAAGACCTTAGGTTCGTACCGGAATACGATCAGCGTTGCCAGTTGTGCTCAATCTTTAAATTTGCACTTGCCCCAAATTAACATCACTTACTTTAATTGTACATTTAAACACAGTCTGTGTCTTTGATATTTTCCATTATTATTGTCTTTCTATTGTTCAAGCTGAGACCCATTGTTTTCACATTCTATGATCACTGTATCATCTTCTGTAGTTCCTTCAGACTTGTTGATATCAAAATTGAGTGTTACCAGCATAATGTAAGTTATGTATATTGTGACAAAAAAACCATGATCCATTGAATATTATTTATAGGCCTCATTATCTGCTCACTGAATAATGAATAGAAATGAGGAGATAGCACATATCCTTGTGTGCTGATGGCAAGGTTCATTCCACAAGCCAGTCAGTTGAACTTTACAATTGTCTCCTCATTCAGAAAGCAGCAAACTATTGAACATAACATTGCCAAAAGTTCAACCTGGGGTTGATTGCAACATCGTGCAAAGAACATGCAATGTTCTTAAAAGGGTAATCATGTTATTTTGGTGTTTTTTTAATGTGATTGTGTAAATGTTTCGGTACAATTTTACATTGTGATATTGAAAGTGTTTAGGTTAATCTCACGTTGTGAAACTCCAACATTGATTTAGCAAAATATAGTAAAAAGTAAGCTCTGGATATGGGGATTTCAATGGAATTCTTGGAAGTGGCAAAGCCTGAAGGATTTCCACATAAAACATGACAGAATTAGCTCTAGTAATGGCAAAACGAATGTTTCTTGTTCACTCGCTTTGAATTCAAGCGTAGTCCATTCAAGTTCTACTACTTCTACACTGCACTTTTATTTGCATGTCGATTAGCTTTTCCTATTACTAGTGTCCCTCCCCATCAGGCTCACCTCTAACTTTTGAGATACTTGTAATTTACGTCCCCAAGTCAAGAACGAGAAGTCAACATTGTAGTCCAAATGACCGCGCTACCTTGGCATCAGCACATCTGAAGTTTAAGAGCGAGTTCTCTTATCCATTCAGCCATGCAGACCTCCAGCAAAGATGTTTTCCTGTCGTCAGATTCCAGTGGCAGCTTCTGATCAGAAAGGAGTCATTCTACTGTGTGGCTGTAGCTATTATCCTTCCAGAGATAAATTCTTTGAGAAGAGACTGAATTGAATGATTTACATACACTTTACACACTTCTGTTTACTTAACAGGTAAAATGATTCCATCACTAAATTAAGTACTTATATATTATTATTGTTGTTGTTCTTTTTTTTAAATTTTGCATACATACCTACTCGCTGACACACGTATGCAATTTCCTGTACTTGTATAGGCTGGAGGATCACTAGAATTGTTCATGACAGAAGATCAGAAGAAATATTACAATGCAATGAAAAGGATGCAATCAAAATCACCACAGAAGTCTATACCAAGACCAAAGGTGTGCCTGCTTTTTTGAATGTGTCTTATTTACAGATTTCTTTAAAGCTATACCGTGAATCATATGCCGTTTGTATTTACATTGTCTATAAAACCACATCTCTGCAGCCTCCATGTAATTTCTCAAGAAACTGTTAATTGACTATGAATCACTTCCAAACATCAGAACTGTTTTTATCATCATCATCATCCAGTGCCTTGCTAGCTGTCATGGGCGAGCATACCTCTCCACAAATTTCTGATGGCATGGATCAATTAATGTGTTGACTCCCTTCCGTGCCATGACACGAGACTGTCAAGAATCTTCTTACACTGTCTTCCTTTATCACTCTATCCGCAAATCTGTCCGGTTGTGACGACATGTTCCAGTTTTTGTCTTCTCATAATGTGGCCAAAAAACGATGACTGTTTCTTTCTGATGTTTTGATAAGTTGTCTTTGCAACCTAGCTTCCCTCAAAATGCACATATTCTTCATTTTGGGTGACCAATTAATTTTAAGCATTCTTTTATAAAACCACATCTATATACCTCCTAAAAATGATCTTTTTCACTTTCATTGACAAAGAAAATGGTGTGTGAAGTATTCTTCCTAAACTGTGAAGTGCTGTGTGTTTTAGCTAGAGTTATTCAGCATCTCAGTTTTTTAACACATCATCAAATGCATCCTAAAGCATGTAAAAAGATTCTCTACTAATTAACACTTCTTCCAATACACTGCCAATCTGTAGCTATCAGTGTGCCCAGATATGTGAACTCATTCACCTATGTTCAGAATTATTAGGGGGCTGCGTGGTCTCGAGGTATGGTGTCCGCCTCGAGTGCTGGAGGTCCCGGGTTCAAGCCCCGGTGATGCCGGGATTTTTTCTCGTGGACTTCTAGTAATAAATTTCCCCTGGTCTCTGGGTAGTGAGATCGGACACCCGTGTGTATTGTTGCGCACGTAAAAAATCCCTTGGCAGTTGGAAATCGAAAAAGAGTAGCCTAACGGCGCTGCCCGGGCAAAATTTCGAGTTAAAAATCTACCCAAAGTATTTCAGGATCCTCGCCGGTGCTACGGAGTTCGTGCACTGAGCTGAGTTTCTCCAGACTCAGGTTTGAGTTAGGAGGAGAACGGAGCACTTATGGGTTGCACCCATATGCCGTGATGTTGATCCATCGACTAAACTAAACTATTATTATGTTTACTGTGCTTTTTAAACATTATAAACAACAGTAAGAAAGAGACAGACGGCTTTCTTTGGTCGTGTGATGAGAAGAGAGGCACTGGAGAAAATCGTAACAACTGGAAAAATTAAGGGGAAAAGATGCAGAGGCAGACCATGAGAAATGATGCTTGATGGTCAGAGACAGTGGCATGGAGGAATATCATCAGCAGAGTTGATCGAGAACACCAAAGACTGTGATCTGTGGAGAGACATGAACACCTACTCCATCTGACAGGGCACTTGATGATGATGATGTTGTATTGAAGAGGACTTGTTATCTTTTAGATTACCACTACTTCTGCTTTCTGCTATTAAAACTAATTTCTTTATTTTCACTGTCACCTGCGACCATATCCACCATTTCCTGTAATTGTTCTTCACTTTCTGTTATTAAAAGTGTTTAACAGTTAGGTAAATCAACATTTGCTTTAAAGTAATTGAACAATTAACTCATGCTGTTTTATTATTATAGCTCTGTTTGTATGCCAACCTGCTTCTTAGCAGTTGCCAGACACTCATCTGCTCTCCTGGTGGCTATGTGTTCGAATTTGCATCATGGGAGATCTTTTTTTTTTAAATTGACCTGGTCTCCCCAGTCTAGAACAGTCTAGAACAAGTACTGAAAAATGTCTTGGGAAGTAAAGTAAACCAGTGTGATATTAACCACATGACCTGTTGCGTGTTGATTGGTCTATAAACCTATGGGTCTACCACCATATATCCAGTACACCGATAACATGTACTGGTGTCCTCTTTACTTATTCTTATTTGTATACTTACCTCTTTACTTAATTATGCTTATTTGTATATTTATCCTCTTTCCTCTTTACTTACTTATTCTTATTTGTATAATTACCTCTTTACTTAATTATTCTTATTTGTATAATTACCTCTTTACTTATGCTTATTTGTATACTTACCTCTTTACTTAATTATGCTTATTTGTATATTTATCCTCTTTCCTCTTTACTTACTTATTCTTACTTGTATAATTACCTCTTTACTTAATTATGCTTATTTGTATATTTATCCTCTTTCCTCTTTACTTACTTATTCTTAATTGTCCTCTTTTCTCTTTACTTACTTATTCTTATTTATATACTTATTCTTATTTATATACTTATCCTTTTTCCTCTTTACTAATTTATTCTTATTTTTATACTTATCTTCTTTCCTCTTTCCTTACTTATTCTTATTTGTATTCTTATCCTCTTTACTTACTTATTCGTATTTGTATACTTACTTCTTTACTTACTTATTATAATTTGTATACTTATCCTCTTTACTTACTTACTCTTATTTGTATATTTACCTACCTCTGTACTTACTTACTTATTATTGGTATACTTATCCTCTTTCCTCTTTACTTACTTATTCTTATTTGTATACTAATCCTCTTTACTCATTTATTCTTATTTCTATATTTATCCTCTTTACTGACGTAATCTGATTGGTATACTTGTCTCTTATTATAAATACTTACTAACAAATGCAATCTGTTACTTTCTATCTTGTTCAGTATAAACTGGCAGCGCTCATCTTTGACATCACCACAGATCAGAAGTTCGACATTGTAATCATGGTCATCATTATGCTAAACATGATGACTATGATGTTTGAATATCATGATATGCCTAAAGAGATGAAAGACATACTTAGCATCGTCAATCTTATCTTCATCTCTATTTTCACAACTGAATGTGTGCTGAAACTTATTGGGTTGCGATATTATTACTTCAAGGTGCCCTGGAATGTTTTTGACTTTATAGTCGTCGTCTTGTCAATATTGGGTAAGTCTGCTCTTTGTGCTAATTCAATCTTTATTCAGAAACAATTTAATATTGATTTATTCAATTTTGTTTTGTTTTTCCTTTCTATAACATTCTTTTAGCTTCTTGAATTATTTTCACTAAGGAAATGTTCACGACATAGCTTTACATACATTACATACTGTAATACAGATATAATCATAGTTGTATGAAAATACTCTCTATACATTAAAGGTTGTCTGTAATGCATCTTCAGCTTTTCTCTAGGCATTATGTTTTTTGGCGGTTGCTTACTCTGAGCTCAAGGGTCATCCATACACTTGCTGCTGCTTCTAGTGGACTCAACTGACTTTCGCTTGTGAATTAGCTTTCCTTATTACCAGTGTCCCTCGCCATCACGTGAACCTACTCCGACTTCTTAGGTACTTGTAATTTATGTCTCCTAGTCAACGACAGCTGGCTCTGTGGCAAAGGGCTTACAACGCAATTCCTAATCCCGCATACCGCGCTCGAAACACAGCTGCAGGCATTTTGGTAGCAGACCACCTTGCATTGGGTTTCATACAATGGTATAAGTGCCAGTCATTCAGAAAGCAATGGCCAAATACCAAATATAAACTTGTTAAGGAATCACAAACAGCCCAAAAAATGATGGGGTTGGCTGTGATATCATGTAAAGGAAACACAAATGACTAACAAGTCAAGGATGAGAAATCAATATTTTAGTCCAACTGACCTGTGTAGGGGTTGAACTCGCTACCTCAGCATCAGCACACTGGAAGTTTAAGAGCGAGTGCTCCATTATCCATTCAGCCATGCTGACCTCCAAACCTGTGGGCTGTGAGATGAGGTCTTTTCTACAGTCAAATACCTGAACCCGTGGGGGAAACAACAAAGCAAGCCCCAACCCCTGCCAGTCTGTGTGCCATCTCCTGAACCATGACCTAGTCATCATCATCATCATCTGGTTCCTTGCCGGCTGGTGTGAGCGATCATGCCTCTCCACAAATTAAGATCTCCGACATCTTGGATCAGTTCGTGGCTCCCTTCGTGCCATGACATAAGAATGTCAGTAATCTTTTCACGCTGCCTTCCTCTATCTCTCTTTCAGCAAATCTTTCCAGTTGTCACAACGTATTCTAGTTTGTGTATTCTCATAATGTCATCAGAAAACAAGAATTGCTTCTTTCTGATGTTTGTGATAAGTTGTCTGTGCGACTCAGCTTCCCTTAAAACATCCCGATTGCTCTTTCTGGCTGTCCAATTAATCTTCAGAATTCTTCTATAAAACCACATCTCCAAAGCTTCCATGGATGTTTTCACCTGTTTACTAATTTAAACATTGAGCACAGCCCACTACTGGCAATGCTGATCGTATTCCGGTACGAATCTAAGGCCTTGTCCACGTCAATATGGAAGCACTACTGTTTACTAATTTTCCAGTTGTATGTTAAAACTGGTTCTATGTAACATGCAAGAACTCTTTTTCTGACTTTCAAAGACAGTGACTTATTGCACAAAACGTCCTTAATTTGATAGAATGCAGTTTTCGCTTGCCCTATTCTGCTCTTTATCTCAGGGATAATATCATCAAATGGCAGATCAGAAGACGAGATTGAAAATAGGTGCAATAAGGCAAATCAACTCATTGGACAAATGGCACCAATACTAAAGAACAAACATGTATCAATAACTACTAAGAAAGCACTTTACAACACAATCTTCCTACTAACTCTGTGCTACCAATGCCAAACCTGGACAATGACAGAAAAAGAGAAAAGAAAAATCACAACAACAGAAATGAGGTTCCTGAGAAGAATACTCAACGTATCAAGAAGAGATAAGATCAGAAATGAAGAAATCAGGACTAAAGTGGGGGTTAAAGCTGCTCTAGATTTTATTAGAAAGCAGCAAGTCAAATGGTTTGGCCATGCAAGTAGGCTATCAGTCAACAGCATGCCACAACAAGCAATGATGTACAGACCAGATGGAAACAGAGGAAGAGGCCGACCACGTAAACGCTGGACGGAGGGAATAACAGAATCCATGGGAATGTCGATATACGAAGCCCATAACCGGGCACTCTCACGAAGTTTATACTTCACCTCGACACCGCAAGGTACAAGAGGAACATGATGAGATGAGATGAGAGATCTCAGGGATGCATCTTCCATCTGATGTTACCAATGTACCTAGATATCTGAATTTCTGCACTTGCCCCAAAATAACGTCCCATACTTTAATTTCACATGTAGGCACAATCTTTTTCTTTGATATCACCATGACTTCTGTCTTTCTATTATTCAAACTAAGGCCCATTCTTTCACTCTCCACCACCACTGTATCCATCATTTCTTGTAGATCCTTCTGACTTGTTGCTATCAAGACGGTGTCATTAGCATAACTTAAAGTTATTTATATTAGGTCTACCAACCATGGTCCCTATATTTCCTGTAGATCTCATTAAATATTCACTGTACAATGAGAACAAATCAGGAGACAATACACAACCTTGTCTGGCACCCTTCTTTATACATGACCTAATATTCCTCTCTAAACGTCAAGCAAATGTGAGGTTCCAATACCCATATTCCATCACCACTTTCCCTTTTTTCTTTAATTCTGAGCTGGGAGAGGAGAAAGATCTCAGCAACACATTCCCCCAGGAGATGATACTTCGGTGCAGAGTGAGGAGGAAAGTCTCTACACTAACCTCACTCCAATAGTTACAAGCACTTTCCAGGGCTCAAATGACCTGAACGTCTAGGCACCACACTTGAGTTAAGGCTCCGCCTTCCAGAGTATTTATCAACCAACCAGTCAGTGTGTCTTCAGCCCCTCTGTACTGCATCTTCGTGGTGGATTTATCCAGGTTTCTTCCAGCCCATCTCTTGGTGATACCCACCTCCATGCCATGATCATTTCATTTTCTCTGTACCTCTTCCACTTACAAATATAGCAAGCATATGGTTCTACAGGGTGTATTTTTACTGGCTGTGGGGTTTTTGAAAATATTGTCGTTCCAAGTTTTGAATTTACCTCTTATGTTGCATGAGTTCACAGAGGGTAAATACAAAACTTGGAACGGCAATATTTTCAAACACCTCATAGTCATTAAAAATACACCCTGTATTAGTACCATTTTTAAAAGGAAGGTAAAGAATTCAGTTGATCAAGAAATGTGAACAAGAATACAATAAATAATAGTCTTTATTTTTTAGAATTAATGAATAGTATTTACTTGTTAGAATTAATAGTATTTACTTGTTAGAACAAATAATATTTACTTGTTACAATTAATTAATAGTATTTACTTGTTAGAAATAATAGTATTTACTTGTTAGAACAAATAATATTTACCTGTAACAATTAATGAATAGTATTTACTTGTTAGAATTAATAGTATTTACTTGTTAGAACAAATAATATTTACTTGTTACAGTTAATTAATAGTATTTACTTGTTAGAATTAATAGTATTTACTTGTTAGAACAAATAATACTTACTTGTAACAATTAATTAATAGTATGTACTTGCTAGAATTAATTAATAGTATTTACTTGTTACAATTAATTAATAGTATTTACTTGTTAGAATTAATTAATAGTATTTACGTGTTGAGATTAATGAATAATATTTTACTTGTTAGAATTAAATAATAGTATTTACTTGTTGCCAGTCTCCCTGGCGAAGGAGTTTACGACTTTCTCCGTAATCCCATGTATCCACGTAGGGGAACACAGCTGCGCGAGATTTGGTAGCGGATCGCATCGCTTTGGTTACTTACGGGGGTATGTGAGCCAGTCGCTCAGAAAGCAATAACAGACTACTGAGCGTAATCTTGCCAAGACATCAACAACAGCGGTAAAATGCTGGTGTTGACAGCGATGTCCTGTAAATAGGATATGCAGGGGAAAAAATTACTTGTTATCAACAAGCAGCGGTTAGAATAGATGGCAAAATATCAGATTGGTTTGGCATCAAGCAAGGAGTCAATCAGGGCTTGTGCTATCCCCTTATTTATTTAACCTGTACGCCGAAAATATAATGAGAAATGTCAGAGATGATATAACCAAGGAGCAATATGATGCCTTAAATATAGGAGGTCATGAAATCCAAAGATTCTGAATGCTGTTACTATCCACACCACAGAATAGTATAGAAAAACTAATAATCTCAAACCAAAATAATCGTGAAAATCACATCATATATCTTAACATGCAAACACAAAGACAATGCCTACAGATAAAATTACTATAGAGAAAGAAATATATGTTAATGAGGAAAAACTGGAGGTGGTGGAGAATTTCAAAAATCTTGGATTATTAATTACCAACAGTCGTCAGTTATCAGTTGGGGTATCTTCATTGCACTCCGGACATGTCCATAGGTGCTCAGATCCTCCCCCCAGCATATGCATCATCGTCCGGTGGCTAATAGTGCCAGTTCTGTGTTGGTTGACGAGGCGCTTTGTTTTCCCGATGTACCTCTCGCGTCTGGCTGTGCCGATTCTTACTCCCAGGTCTTTCATCCTGGACAGCGATGTGGAATCACTGACGTCAAAGTCCTCTGTTCTCGCCATATCTTTCAATCAATCAATCATGTGCCATACCGGAAAGCGTGGGCGGTCATGACTCGCCATTTCACTCGATCACCAGTGTCGTGGATCAGCTCAGTGTTCCTGTCTCGTCCATGCCATGTGGCCAAGCCATCCAGGTATTTTCCTCTCGGTCTTCCTCTTGGTCTGTTCCCCTCGATCTTGCCAGTTGTCACTAAGTTCTCCAACCCATTTCTTCTCATAACATGTCCAAACAATTTTGACTGTCTACGTCTAATTTCTCTAATCAGTCTACGATGTTCATTTGTCTCCTATAGTACTTGGTCATTGGTTTTTCTGTCTGTCCATGGTATTCTTTGCATTTTCCTCAGAAACAACATTTCTGCAGCCATCAGATGCTTTTCAACTTGACTGCTCATTGTCCAAGTTTCCCATCCATACAAAAGAACAGGCTCTATGTATCCCCTCAACACTCTTTTTCTCGTTTCAATTGACATCTTTTTATTGGTCAGAATGTTTTTCATCTTGCTAAAGGCTACTTTCGCCATGGCGATTCTTGTTCTAATCTCTTCAAGGCATCTCCCATCAGATGTTATAACTGTTCCAATATCTTTAAGGACGTTAATAACATCGGCACGATCCATGGGCTGGCCATCTACAGGGGGTGCAGAGCCAGTCAGTTTGTCAGCTCGTTCATTTCCCTCGACTCCCGCATGTCCTGGGACGAAGATGAAGGTGACTTTACGGACAACAGACTTTCGCAGTGATTCAGTCCTCTGTCTACGTACAGATCCAGCTTCGACCTTCTGAATCATGCTCATTGAATCACTTAGTACACACACGTTGGTATAATGCTGTGATTCTAGCCACATGAAAGCCTGTGTAACTGCCATCACCTCCATCGTCATGCTGCTCGTGGTCATAGAGTGGGCACCACTGGATTCTTGAATAGTTCGGCCCGCTGATCGGGCTGTAAATGCCCACGCACTTCTCTGCTGCTTTACAACAGATCCATCTGTATAGATGAGCACTTCGGGCTATCTGAGTGTTCATAGATGAGCGCGTTAACCTCTGCATTGACAGCGGCAGGGTTCTGCTCTCTGCACCATCTGTCGATTGTGATAATGCAGGAGAAAGTGCACTTAAAAGCTGGAGGCACCGGCACCCATTCCTTGCCGGGGTTGATACTGGTATTTACTGGTAATTACCAACAATGATGGCACAATGAAAGAAATTAAGAGTGTGGCACAAATGATAGAATATCTATTCTCCAACTCCTTGAAACATACAGATGATTGAATATGATGAAACTACACGGCTATGTGCAATACAAAAAGTCCACACAGAAGCTTGGCTGGTTTTGGGTTGGTCAGTCCTCTGGAAGACCGAGTCAGAAGCACTGGCATCCAGGTCATCTGAGCATTGATCAGGGTCTTATCTCCCAGCCATTTCTGGGGAATGTGCTGCAGAGATTTCTTTCTCTTCTTCAAGCTCAGAAACAAGTAGGATATGCAAGACTGGTATCGGAACTTCAAATCTGTGGACAGACGTGCCAGGATAAAACCAGGTCACGATTCAGCACAGCACTTATGGGCTGGCCGTAATTGGGCCAAGGTTGGTCATGTTTCCTCCACAGGTTTTAGCTATTGCATTGTCAGACTCCAATAAAAGACCTAGTAGGTTGACAGACAGATGTAGACAGAAGGACAGTTATGAAACAGATGTAGACAGAAGGAAAATAATAAATCAGAAATTGAGAATAACTTGTTAATCTTAGGTTATGAGCTCGGTGAATAATATTAGTTACATTTATAAATTGCAGTTTGTGCTTTAACTTTTTGTTGTGATTTGTTATTTATCTTACTTTGTGTTATTTATTTCACAGCCTCTTCACTTGCTGAGTTTGAATCCAGCTTTTTCATCTCCCCAACACTGCTTCGAGTCATCCGAGTATTTCGTGTTGGTCGTGTCCTCCGTCTCGTCAAATCTGCTAAAGGCATACGCACACTTCTTTTCTCCCTCGCCGTATCTCTCCCAGCACTGTTCAACATTGGGCTGCTGCTTGGTTTAATTATGTTCATTTATGCCATTATGGGCATGAACTTTTTCCAAGGATATCCTCAGCAGTACGGATGTGATGATGTCTTCAATTTTGACACATTCATACGCAGCTTCATTCTTCTGTTTCAAATGTGCACCAGCGCAGGATGGAGTGATGTTCTTAATGCACTAATTGCAGATTGCCCAGACAAAGGAAGCTGTCATCAGTACAACAAAGCAACGCCATACTTAGCAACATACTTGATCATCTCCTTCTTGGTGGTAGTAAACATGTACATTGCTGTGATTCTAGAAAATTTCAGCCAGGCAACAGAGGATGTCCAGCAAGGATTAACTCCTGATGACTTTGACATGTATTATGAGAAATGGGAAAAGTTTGATCCTAAGGCCACCAAGTATATCCCACTGGATCAGCTGTCTGACTTTGTTGACTATCTTGAAGAGCCTCTTAGGCTACCTAAACCAAATCATTTCATTCTGGTTAAATTAGACATACCTATATGCGAGGGTGATCGTGTGTATTGTAAAGACATCCTTGATGCTCTTACTAAAAACTTCCTAGGAACATCAGAGACTGTGGAAGTTCCTCAGAAAGAGACTGACAAAGATAAGCTGGAGTATAAGCCAATAAGCTCAACCTTGAGGAGACAGAAAGAGCACTATGCAGCTAGGATTATTCAAAAGGCGTACAGACATTTTAAATATGTCACCTCTGAAAATGATCCCGAAAGAGGTGATGGTTCAGAGAGATGGGGTAGAGATGATGATGAGGACATAAGCAGCGGTGCTAGGAATATGGATGCTCGAAGAAAGTCTAGTCCTAGTCGCCTAAACGTCAACCAAGTGGGAGATAAATCTGGAAGCATGAGTTATCCCCCACCACCTTCATACGATGATGTTACAAGGAAAGATCATGAGGTTGAAGGAAGACATGCAAAAGACAGCAAGAAAACTGACAGCTCTAAGCAAGTTAATGGTGACACATTAGCCAAGAAAAGTACAGATGGCTTCAGAAGAACTAATGGTCAAACAAATAGTGTTTCATGCACACCTGGGGATGATGCTAGTTTTGCATTAATTAGTGAACTTGATGGCGAACCAAAAACTGTGGAGCTGGGACCTAACAGTGGTGTCGTAGCATGACATTATAGGATTATAGTGTTTTTCTTATCGTTTCAACATTTCTTATCTTAGGATCTTTTTCCTACTGACAATAATGCAAGTTCAATGTTTTTGAAGTTCATCAGCGGTGGATGCTGGTGTACATTTCCACTGTGATAATAAATGTGCAATTTTGTTGAAGTTATGATGATTGAAACATTTTATTATGTTTTACATATTTTTATGTTATTTTACATGTAGCCTATTAACATTTGTACACCCAGAGATGTGAATGATAGAAAGAGAGGAGTATTCAGTGATACTGATTTGAGAGTAACAAATCTGGTAAAAGAAAACAGGGAGATAAATCATTGAATTGATAGTAACAAATCTCAACAAGAAAACAGTTACATATCCTTTACATGATGTCATGGTCAACCCCAGTATGTTTTGATGTTTGTGATTTCTTGGCAAGTTTGCTTTCAATAGTTTGCCATTGCTTTCTGGACGACCGGCACTCATACCTTTGTATGAAAATACCAATGCAAGGCCGTCTACTTCCAAATCGGTCTTATGTGTGCTTTAAGCAGGATTACGAATAGCGTCTGTAATCATTTCGCCACAGAATTAGTAATAAGAAAAAAGGTGAGAGAAATCAGTGATATTGATATGATAGTAACAAATTTGAGTACTAAAAAATGAAAGAGTGTCTAGTTGTATTGATTTGATAGTATCAAATCTGAATAAGTGAGTGGGGAAGAGTATTCAGTTATATTGATCTGATAGTAGCAAATCTGAATAAGACAAAGAGGAGTGTATCCAATTATTTGATTTGATGGTTTTGTTTTGTTTTTTTTGCATATCCTTTACAGAACATCGCTGTCAACATCAGCATCTTTCAGCTTATTGTTGATTTCTTGGCAAGATTTCGCTCAGTAGTGATTTGATAGCAGCAAATCTAAATAAGAGAAAAGGGAGAGCATCCAATATTTTGATAGTTACACATCTGAATAAGAAAAATGGATGAGATCCCGTTCTATTGATTTGATAGTCATTCTGACTAAAGGAAAGGGGAGAGTATCCAGTTATATTGATTTTATAGTAAAACTGATTAAGACAAAGGGGAGAATATTCGTTATATTGATTTGATAGTATATCTTATTAAGATAACGGGGAGAGTATCCAGTTATATTGATTTGATATTAAATCTGATTAAGAGAAAGGTGAGAATATCCAGTTATATGCATTTGATAGCAAATCTGAATAAGAGAAAGGGGAGAATATCCAGCAATATTAATTTCTTGTTTGAATGAATAAGGGAAACATGTAGGGTTTCCAGTGACACTCATTTGACAGTATTTGTCACTTTATCTGTCTCTGCACACCGATAAAAGCATGGCAACTTTTACCATACCTGCAGCCATTGGTAGATTTTTCGATGAGAAATGTTCGCTCATGGGCTGTGTGTGCAGCTATATATGTCTTGAAGAATATTTCTGTTAAAGTCACCAATACAATTATTGCTTCCTCTTACCATGCAACCGTCACGTAGATGAGGTTCAGACAGATTTGTGGATATTCCTGTCACATGATTAAGTCATCTCTCTCTCTCTTTCTCTCTCTTCTCTCTCTTTCTCTCTCTCTCTCTCTGTCTGCATCTATCCATCTGTCTGACCTATTTATCCATTTATTCTTCTCAAACTCCCTCTCCGTCTGTCTTTTTCAGGTTGTCTCTGCCCTCTGCCTACCTCTGTAATGTGTCTATCTGTCAATCTAGTCTGTCTGTCCATATATTCCAAAGACAATGTTTATATTTTCTTTCATAAGTTTTTTCCCCCATTCTCTAATAGCCCCTCTAGATATATTTCTAAATAATTTCATTTCCCTTGGTGCGATCTTTCATTCCTGCTCTTTGGTTAGTGTTGTATTATAAAAATACTTTTCCCTGTTTCGCCATGTTTACATTTTTAACGCTTGTTTCTATTTCTTTATCCATTACACTGTTGCATGAGAACATATCTCCAACCATTTTAACTCTTTGACTTGGCAGTGAGGTGGCAGCAAGGCTGAGAGGGCAAAATAATATAGTGTCTATTGTTATTTCATATGAAAGTAAATCTTCTGTGGAAACTGATGTATATTCCTGTGCAAGTTAAAGTGATGGTCTCAATGTAGTAAATGCAAAGGAAAGTGTCATCAGTACAGAATGTTGGATATAAATACAACACAATACAAATGTCCACCTCAAAAAACATCATTGGCTCTGTGTTCAATACTTGGGAAATCTCAAGGTTTTTTTTTTAAACATTCCTCCTAGCTTGGATACAATATGGCAACTGTGTGGGCAAGCAGCCATTATTCATCAGCTCTGAAAATACTCTCCAGGCACATGCCAGCAATGGTACAGATGCCACAATGACAACGACAACTTACGCATGCTGGGTCTGAGTTCTGTTCATATTCATGTTTGTCACATTTATCAGTAATGGCATTTTATGATGATTTGATATAGTTAACCTTCTAAATGAAGATGTTTTTGTCATTTGCAAGGAGTAGTTAATGTTCTGGTAGATTTAATAGTTCTGGTAGAGGCACCGGGTTCCTAATGGTTGCCCTCGGAGTGTGTGATGGCTTCTGGGCAGATACATTTAGCGATGTTGATACTGGATAATAAGTATGACAAACAAACATTTCAAAGGTGAATATGCACAACAGGAGAAAAATGCCCGGGAGTCATTACCCAGCACGTCCACTCCCTGAGAGTGTAAGGGAGTTAAAGGAGTCAAAACATTTGGTGAGGGAGGAGCTCATCTGATGGTCAGAAATTGCTTCAGATGTTATCCTACCTACATTTGTGTTAGACAACCAGGGAGACAGTACATATCTCTGTCAGGCATTATCACAATAACAAACCAGTTGGTAAACATATATGGTGTTTTCATTCTGCTTTAGTTCATCTTAACATGATGTTACTGATGTAAAATATAGCAAGTAAAAGAGGTTGAAATCCTGCAGAGAAACAACAAACTCTACATATAATCTCTACATATTAGACCTCATAAAGAAGATTGTCCGTTACTGATCTCTGTTAAACCACTAATATACTTCAATATCAACTAGGAGAAGACTGTAGTTATGTACCAGCCAGCTCCAGGGAATAATCACACCGTGCCGAACATCAAAGTGAATGGTTGTCGACTAAGTGTTGTGGACAAATTCACCTATCTTGGCAGCACTGTGTCACAAGCTGCCACAATTGATGACGAAGTGAATGCAATAATCTCCAAGGCCAGCGCAGCCTTTGGCAGACTGTACAAGAATGTGTGGGACAGAAATGGAATGAGCCTATAAACAAAGCTGAAAGTCTACAAAGTAGTTGTATTATCCACACTGCTTTTTATGCTTGTGAAACCTGGATGGTTTACCAGCGACACGCTAGGAAATTAGACTACGTGTTGTGGACAAATTCACCTATCTTGGCAGCACCATGTCCCAAGCTGCCACAATTGATGACGAAGTGAATGCAAGAATCTCCAAGGCCAGCGCAGCCTTTGGCAGACTGTACAAGAATGTGTGGGACAGAAATGGAATTAGCCTGTAAACAAAGCTGAAAGTCTACAAAGCAGTTGTATTGTCCACACTACTTTTTATGCTTGTGAAACCTGGACGGTTTACCAGCGACACACTAGGAAATTTAACCACTTCCACACAGTCTGCCTTAGAAAGCTATTGAAGATTAAATGGTAAGACAAGATCTCAGACACTGAAGTCCTAGAAAGAGTGTCCATGCCCTGTATCCACTAATGAAGAATCAGATTCACTGGGGTGGTCACCTGATTCGCATACCAGATCACAGGCTCCCTAAATAAATTGTTTACGGCAAGCTGTGTTATGGTAAACACTCCCAAGGTGGCCAGAGGAAATGCTTTAAAGACACTCTGAAGATCTCACTGAAAGCTTTTGGAATTCATCATGACACTTGAGAGAGTGCTGCCAAAGACCGACATTCGTGGTGTACATCATTACAGAAGGGTGCAGTCATTTGTGAAGCAACCAAGACTGCAAGAGCTGTGAAGAAAAGGCTGGACAGAAAAACCACTGCAGAAGATCCTCCTCCTGGAATGTCAAGCATTCTTTGCCCACACTGTCAAAGAACATTTCGAACCAAACTAGGCCTTATCAGCCATCTTAGAACTCACAGCTCCATACTTTCAACCCCACTGGATGAAATTAATGGTCATCATCATTCTTGATGGACAAACATCAAAACCACTAATAAAATACAGCATGTAATGTAATGCTATATAATAAAAATAAAGTTAGTTGCATATCCTTAACAGGACGTTTGCAGTCAACACCAGCATTTTTGGCTGTTGTTGATGTCTTGGCAAGTTTTACGTTTGTTATTGTGCTATATAATAGTTGATCTTAAATACTATAATCTCCAATCATTTTCTATAACTTATTTCTGTCTTCTCAGCTAGTTGCATATCCTTTACAGGGAGTCAATCCCAGCATATTTGAATGTTTGTGATCTTCTTGGCAAGTTTACGTTCAGTAGTTTGCTATTACTTTCTGTCTACTCAATCAATAGCTTTCTTTAGGTCTCCTAAAATTACCCTCCAATCTTAATCAGAATGTCAATAGCTCTTTCATATCATTCACACACCTGAAGTAAAGTGACAGGTCAGGTCTTTTTTCATTCCCACATTACTTTCTACTGTATGGATAAGAAAAATGAAGAATGGCTAAATAGATTACTAATAAAATACAATCATTTATTACTTGTTGCCTGCACAAAATAGAAGGACTAAAATACTATGACATAATTACCAATGTATAGCTGGAGAGAACTAGACGAATAACAATGTATAGCTAGAGAAAACTAGACAAATACCAATGTATAGCTGGAGAGAACTAGACAAATACCAATGTATAGCTGGAGAGAACTAGACAAATACCAATGTATAGCTGGAGAGAACTAGACAAATACCAATGTACCAAGAGGTGAAGAAAAGACACTGATGCTAGATAGGCTATACATTGAGAAAACCAGATAATGGTATAACTAGATAGGCTGGCTATACATTGAGAAAACCAGATAATGGTATAACTAGATTGGCTATACATTGAGAAAATCAGATAATGGTATGACTAGATAGGCTGGCTATAAATTGAGAAAACCAGATAATGGTATAACTAGATAGGCTGGCTATACATTGAGAAAACCAGATAATGGTATAACTAGATTGGCTATACATTGAGAAAACTAGATAATAGGTACAACTAGATAGGCTGGCTATATATTGAGAAAACCAGATAATGGTATAACTAGATAGGCTGGCTATACATTGAGAAAACCAAATAATGGTATAACTAGATAGGCTGGCTATACATTGAGAAAACCAGATAATGGTTAACTAGATTGGCTGGCTATACATTGAGAAAACCAGATAATGGTATAACTAGATAGGCTGGCTATACATTGAGAAGACCAAATAATGGTATCACTATAAAGGCCTTTGTCTGGATTTTTTGTTTCTTTTTTTAAAGTTCCATATCCTTTACAGGACGTTGCAGTCAATACCAGCATTTTACTGCCGTTGTTGATGTCTTGGCAAGTGTTACGTTCAGTAGTTTGCCATTGCTTTCTGAACGACCGACTCCCATACCAAAACATTAAAACCAGCAAGACATGGTCTGCTGCCAAATCGGTCACTGCTGTGATTCAAACGCGAGTAAGCGGCGTTACGAATCGCATCTGCAACGCCATCGCCATGTAGACCGGCTTTTCTGGAATACACAGGGCTAAATATATAGAGGAAGACCCAAAAAGACACGGAGAAGAGAAGTAGAGACAGACATGAATAATAAGCGGATGGCATGGTCAGAGTTGCATGAGATAACTAAGGATTGAACAACTTCGAGGGAGTTGGTCAAGGTCTTATACTCCAAATGAGGATAAAGGCTGAAAGAAGAACCAGAAAGGCCCGGAAGTACATAGCTAAGACATGGATAGGTTGCCTTGAAAATTGACAAAAACATCTGCTAGTTATACATTTATGATGACCAATAGAACAAAATGGACATAACTGAAAGTGTTCGAAATCAAATTCAAAATGGAAGACTGGGTGAGATTTTGTCTTTATGTTTCTAATTTTGTGTTGGAGTAAAGACAAGAATGGGAAGATTCTGATAACTTCCCTATACTCAATATTGTCATTGTGACTACATGGGTCAGTTGGGTCTGTACACATAAGATCAAAGAGGTTCATCATGGTGCTAGCACTCTGTTCTGTAGAATACATTTGCTACAAAATACAACCACCCATGAAAGAGCCTTCAGGACAAGATAAAAGGAGTTGTTCCCCTAAAAGGTTGTGATGGCTGAGATGAGAAACATGGGAAAGATCAGGAAGATCAGCTTGCCAGGCCACCCTATGAAGAACAGATTTGAAAATTTAGCTATGGGGCGGTTGAAAAGAAGCAGTTTTATCCACCAGGCCAAACGACTGCAAAGAAATCACCAATCTGCCCACAGTTGGTATCCCCTTGAAAACTATACCAGAGCGAACGCCATGGAAAGTGAACATAGACTATCACTACATATCCAGACAAAAGTGAGAGGAGTATTTGACAACGAAGAACAGAACAGTGTGCAGCGCAGAACAACCACTCTCAGCTTCTTTAATGAAGAATACCCACAGGACCTCTGGATCCGAGTCTATACAGATGGGTCAGCACAAAATGCTGTTCGAAATGGAGGAGTGGAACAGCCATGGTACACAACCTGTGGTGCTATTGACAGATGCAAAATCAGTACTCGACGCTCCTGTCTGGGAAATTGCCTGTACTAAGGACACTACTTTTTGAACTTAGCGGTCAGCACAAGGTCACCATACAGTGGATACCATCCCACTGTGGAATACCCGGAAACGACAGAGCTGATCAATTGGCTAAGGAAGGAGCCAAAGAAGAACAGCCTGATGTTCCTGTTACATACCACCAAAAGAAAAGAATGACAAATCAGTCAGAAAGCCACCAAAACCTGCTCAAGATGACTACCACATTATGGACAGACCAGAACAAGTCATTGTTCTGTGTCTCGGCACAAGACACAACAGATTATGCAACCACATGTACACAAAATTCAAGATTGGTGACTCAGCCATGTCACATTTGGATTGGCATCGCAGTCAGCAGGGCACATACTCCAAGACTGCCCAAATTACAAAATGTCTAGGCAAACCTTCTGACCTAGAGAGACGACAGTGGAAGATAAGCTCTATGGACAGCTGAGTGAACTAAAACAAAGACAGTTAAATACATACAAGAGACAATTTGCAGTTATAGACATATTTCAAAAGAAGAAGAAGATCAGGAAGGAATTACAAGAGATAAGAGAAAATAGAGGGTGCTTGGCTTGGAAGATTAAAAACTGTAGAATAAGATAGAATAACCCAATATATCAACTCTTTACGTAGAGTTATTTGTGTATTTTATTTGTTATTTGTATACTTTCCTTATCATTTGTCTTTAGCTTAATATACTTACTGTACAAACTGTAATCATTGAGAGTTACTGCTCCTGCAAAAATAACAAAAACAACTACTGATGAAGGCTGTCAGTAATATCTTTGTTATGTATTATTTCTGGTTTTATATTTCCTTTATAATCAAAACATTCCAAGTTGAACTTCCAGCATCATTTTTTAATTTGTTATTCCACCAGATTAATTGTCAGTGATACATTTTTTGTTTGTTTGTTAATTACAACGACGTTTACGAGAAGTGATATTGCTGCTGCAACTTGTGGCCAGTTTTCAATTTGTTTGATGGTTTTTATTGGTCTTATTATTTGTAACTCTTTGAGCTTTTGATTTTGTTTGTTTATTTGTTATATCTTTGAATTCTTTATTTGTTTATCAAATAACCTGTTCATGAATGAATGGCTATGGTTACAGTTGCTTGTAAAGATGATAGAATCACAAGAATATTCTTTTCTCATCTTTAACTTTTTCATAAAAGTGTTAATATTTATGCATGATAAGGTGTAAATGCTGCCATTTCAGCTTGCTGTCCTGTGAGATAATATACATTGAAAATATTATTTATCAATTTTAAAATAAGCATGCCTCTGTCTTTGTGTGTGTTTGTGTAGACTTTAACATGCTTGCTACAGTAAATATAATAACTACAATTTCCTGTTTATTGGATTTATGAATATAAGTTTGTTGAAACTAATCAATTTTATTATAAACTATTTTATTCCTATATTACAGTTGCACTTGCCTAAAATGGTGCACGATTTCTGTAATTAGTAACATATGATTTGTTATGTACAGTCTTGCATATTTCTTTACTGCTACTTATACATGTCTATAGCCAGGTGTTGGTCAGTGACTCTTGTTAATGTTCATAAATTTCAATCACAACGATGTCATTTTTCAATTTGTGGATTTTTTTTCAAATGCCTTCAAATTAATCTCTTTCATTATTAATTTTGTTTGTGTTTATGTCATGTGAATTAATTAATTTATTAATGTCATTTGTGATCTTTCATTACTGATAAGGCTTACCAATTTTATATGTCATGGTTTTATTTTAGGGTGTAGTTGTTATCAATTACATTTGACATATATTAGTTCTAATGGCTCAAGATTAAAATTTCAACCTTCACTAATGCTTAAAGGCAAACATGAACCAAATGTCACTGCATAATATATTGGGATAGATAATGGATTTATGTGGAGCAGTAGAAAAGTTTTGCAATTTAGTATGAAGGAGTCAATGCACAACACAGACCTGGAAATTTATGTGAACTTTAGTCCTTCTTGAGCTTTTCACCTCCTCAAGAGCATACACTTTTCCCAATTCTTCTTCACCAATCTGATGCCCTGATTATAAAACAGCCCCGGTCTGAGCCTGGAACCACATTTTCAGTTCAGTTATTTAGTCCTGGTCAATGGAAAAATGACATCTGTGACATGGATTTTTATTGTTTGGAAACAGAAAGAAAGTCGATGCCAGGTGTTTCCAAACATGAAGAATCCATTTTATGGACATAATTTTTCAAATGACAAGAACTTAATAACTGAACTTGAAACATGTTTCTGAGCCCAGATGGGGAAGTTCTGCAATCAGGACATTAGATTGGTGAAGAAGAGATGAGAAAAATGCATCGCTTTGAGGGGTGAATACATAGTGGACTAACGTTTACACCAATGTCCAGATCATGCCATGACTCCTTTATACTAACTAAAGTGCAAAACTTGTCGGCTGGCCCTCCTATAGATAGATATAATTCTATAATCATCATGCAGCAAATCTTTCACCAGTCATCCCATCACAGCCAATTAGAGAGATTCTCAATCCCTTGCTAGTTCCCCCGCCTGAAGAACTGTCGACAGCATGGTGTCTTTAATGTTTTGTGTCCACTGTTGTTATTATCAGCCATTGCCTTGTCATCGAGGAGCCATGCCTTCCACTGTCTTACTTCCTAAACCATTGTGACATTTGATAAGTGAAAGTATTTTAATTTCAGAGACCTGGTACTTTTTATAAGCAAGTCAGTTGTGCTATCAGATATTGCAACATCATTTTCCACTTTTGCTGTCAAGCGTCATGGGGGAAGAATAGTTGACATTCTAACATATCAGTCTAAACACAAGTGTTCTTACATTCCTATCTGTATAAGTGAGAACCCCAGTGTTCTTACACTCCAGTATGTATAAGTGAGAACCCCAATGTTCTTACATTAAAGTATGTATAAGTGAGAACCCCAGTGTTCTTACATTTTAGTCTGTACAAAGTGAGAACCCCAGTGTTCTTACACTCCAGTCTATACAAGTCAGAACCCCAGTGTTCTTACACTCCTGTATGTATAAGTCAGAACCCCAGTGTTCTTACACTCCAGTCTGTATAAGTCAGAACCCCAGTGATCTTACACTCCTGTATGTATAAGTCAGAACCCCAGTGATCTTACACTCCAGTCTGTACAAGTGAGAGCCCCAGTGTTCTTACACTCCTGTATGTATAAGTCAGAACCCCAGTGTTCTTACACTCCTGTATGTATAAGTCAGAACCCCAGTGTTCTTACACTCCAGTCTGTATAAGTGAGAACCCCAGTGTTCTTACACTCCTGTATGTATAAGTGAGAACCCCAGTGTTCTTACACTCCTGTATGTATAAGTCAGAACCCCAGTGTTCTTACACTCCTGTATGTATAAGTCAGAACCCCAGTGTTCTTACACTCCTGTATGTATAAGTCAGAACCCCAGTGTTCTTACACTCCTGTATGTATAAGTCAGAACCCAGTGTTCTTACACTCCAGTCTGTACAAGTGAGAACCCCAGTGTTCTTACACTACAGTCTGTATAAGTGAGACCCCAAGTGTTCTTACACTCCAGTCTGTATAAGTGAGAACCCCAGTGTTCTTACACTCCAGTCTGTATAAGTGAGAACCCAGTGTTCTTACACTCCAGTCTGTATAAGTGAGAACCCCAGTGTTCTTACACTCCAGTCTGTATAAGTGAGAACCCCAGTGATCTTACACTCCAGTCTGTATAAGTGAGAACCCCAGTGATCTTACACTCCAGTCTGTATCAGTGAGAACCCCAGTGTTCTTACACTCCAGTCTGTATAAGTCAGAACCCCAGTGATCTTACACTCCAGTCTGTATAAGTGAGAACCCCAGTGTTCTTACACTCCTGTATGTATAAGTGAAACCCAGTGATCTACACTCCTGTTAGTGAGAACCCCAGTGATCTTACACTCCAGTCTGTATAAGTGAGAACCCCAGTGATCTTACACTCCAGTCTGTATAAGTGAGAACCCCAGTGTTCTTACACTCCAGTCTGTATAAGTGAGAACCCCAGTGATCTTACACTCCAGTCTGTATAAGTGAGAACCCCAGTGTTCTTACACTCCAGTCTGTATAAGTGAGAACCCCAGTGTTCTTACACTCAGTCTGTATAAGTGGACCCAGTGAATCGTACCCAGTGATCTTACACTCCAGTCTGTATAAGTTGAGAACCCCAGTGATCTTTACACTCCAGTCTGTATAGTGAGAACCCCAGTGTCTTACCTCCAGTCTGTATAGAGTTGAGAACCCCAGTGTTCTTACACTCCAGTCTGTATAGTGAGAACCCCAGTGAGTTCTTACACTCCAGTCTTGTATAAGTGAGAACCCCAGTGTTCTTACACTCCAGTCTGTATAAGTGAGAACCCCAGTGTTCTTACACTCCAGTCTGTATAAGTGAGAACCCCAGTGTTCTTACACTCCAGTCTGTATAAGTGAGAACCCCAGTGTTCTTTCACTCCAGTAGAAACTGTTCTGTACTTATTCTTCATAACAATATGGAACAGTGGAATAATATGTGACAGCTGGAAAGATTTGTGGAAAGAGAGGTAGAGGAAGACAGTTAAAGAAAATTCTTGATCGTCTTGAGTCATGGCATGGAAGGGAGTCTACACATGAAATTGATCCATGCCATTGGAGATCGTAATTTCTGCAGAAGCATGATCACCCACACCAAGGCACTTGATGATGATTATGCATCGTGGCAAATACTAGAATTCTTGACCTATAACTAACTAATGTGTTTACTTCTAAGTTTTTTTTTTTTTTTTTGGTTCATCTGTTTGTTTAAAGCTTGAAACCATTGAAAAACTTAAGAAATACTTAAATATGTGTTCATAACACAAGTCTTGACACTAGAATATTGAACACTTCCAACTTGAATCTAGTCATGAAAATAAGTAAATGTACTTCTTTTCAGAAATTACTAATTTAGGCCAGTATTATTATTTTCCCAAATTTTATGACAATTACAGAACCCAATACTCTTCATTCATAATGATCATTTTGCATAATACAGAATAGATACTCCACTCATGATGATTTATTTTGCATAATTGAAGACTAATCCTTGTATGTTAAGAGAGAGAGAGAGAGAGAGAGAGAGAGAGAGAGAGAGAGAGAGAGAGAGAGAGAGAGAGAGAGAGAGAGAGAGAGAGAGGAGAGAGAGAGAGAGAGGAGAGAGAGAGAGAGAGAGAGAGAGAGAGAGAGAGAGAGAGAGAGAGAGAGAGAGAGAGAATTTAAATTTTGTAGTTATGTAATCTTAAAACGATTTATTATAAATACTTTCAAGATATACAGTAATTTGTATGTCCCATTATACAGTTGATTCATCCTTAGTTATTGTTTTCAGTGGCAGGGATGTACTATTTAACTGCTTATGTTAATTTTTGGGTGCATACATTTTGTCTGAATGTTTGTGAAATGTGTCTGAAAGTTTGTGAAATGTGTTTGAGTTGTATTCTGGTCTTTTCATTATACCTGCATTTTATTTTGTGCTAAATAACCTTACAACAGTTAATTCAGGATAGCTGTTAACATTTTGTGGACCATTTATACATTTTCTTGTGAAGAGCGCAAAATAATAACAAAAGGTACGCATTTTCTCTCAATATTATGATATTAATGAATTGAATTTTTCAGATACATCAGAAATTGCATATGGATCCTTTATTTCCTAATTGTATGCGGTAGGTTTTTTTAACAACAAAACATAATATCATAGAGAACTGATGTAATATGTAGAAAGTACTTATGTTAATAAAAGAATCTTCTCTTCTTTTTTGGAGGTAAACAAAGAGAGTTATTAATGCTTGTTCATGGAATGTTATCTTTCATCGCATGACAAAGTATGTATGTGATTGCATATATGATATATCGTTTGTAATTTCTTTATTAACAGCTTTGATATTCTCTTATTTACAGCAGTTAGCTTTCTCTGCAATATTACAGTTCTCTGCATTGAATGTGTACAATACTTTATGGCTTAATTTCATTTTATGACCAGAAAGGAAGCACAAATTTTGCCCTGTATAAAGGTTTATGACTTGATATTATTTTCCTTGCTGATAATATGCATTACCTACGCTAATATTAATTAATGAAATTTTGTTTCAGAATTGGGTAATCAATTTCTTCTTCATTTTGTATATGCAAGAATTTATTTTATTTTATTCTATTAATGTTATCATGTTATTAATAATATTTAATGTAATTAATTTAGTATATTTATGTGACTTTCTTTATATAATATATGAACATATATTCCTGAAATGTATGCCTACTGTATTATGTTCAGTTATCAGTGATTCAAAATGCAATCTTTAAATTCTTTAACTTTTTACAGAAGGACAGATCTACTGAATGTGACATCCAATGCCTATCGTGAGTTTGGTCACTACTGTGTCAAAAGCCTATGTAACAAAGTTACACCTTCCTGCATGTAACTTTCAGTAATGTTTACATTTAGTATTCAATTTGCAGTGTGTATTTTGAAAGACTGTTGTTTCATGCTGTAGACCTTATTCACAGCACAAGTGAACAAATCAAGAATAATCAGTTGTGTTGTTTGTTTTTTTTAAATCATGAGAGAAATTCTAACACGTTTGTGAAAGCTGAAGTGGTAAAATGTTCTCATGTTTGTCTTTAGTTTCACTTAAATGTTAACTAGAAATATCAAAAGATTATATATATAATTAGTGTGTTATCTGACCACATTCTATTTCGTATTACTTTTGTAGGTATTGGTGTCTTTTACACTTCAGTAGAGTAGAATTTTCTTCCTGCTTGTTTCAGCCACTGCAATTATAGTATCATGAGGTGTAATGGTGCTGCTATAATTTACAATTACTTTTTGAAGTCTAATTTGTGTATATTCGGAATATGAGTCACAAATGTAATTTGTCTGATGTCATCTTAAATCATAAGATGTCAGTTGGGATTATATAAACTTGACCAACACTAGTTTATTTTCTCACTGCATATAATAACCTGTTTACATATTTCAACTGGCTTGCATATATAAACTGATTTGGATATATGAACTGTTTACATATGAAAAGCTGTTTGACATATAGAGACTGGCTTACATATATAAAATGATTTACATATATAAACTGGTTTGCATATACAAATTGGTTTGCATATATACAATGATTTACACGCATAGACTTAATTGCACATGTGAACTGGTTTGTATATATAAACAGGTTTGCATATGTAAACAGGTTTGCTTATATAGACTGATTAGTATACATACAATGCTTTACATATGTACACTGGTTTGTGTATATAATCTAGTTTCCAAATATAAACTGGTTTTCATACATAAACTGGTTTGCATCTATACACTGGTGTGTGTATGTTTTTATATATATATATATATAAACCTTTCAAACACCTCCAGTGAGTTTGTAAGTAGTAACAGTTAAGAATATTTACAAATGTTGTTTGAAAAATTTCACATGGAGGTAAGTAAACAATATCTACATTCTACTGATGCTGTCTGAAGTGAGAACATTCACTTTAAGGTAAGTATACAATATTTACAATGTGAGCATTCACTTGAAGGCAAGTAAACAATATCTACAGACTATCCACATATTTTATTTACAGTGAGAACATTCACTTGGAGACAAATAAACAATGTCTACAATCTGCAAACTTTGTCTACATTGAGAACATTCATCTAGAAATACTCAAACATTTTCTACATTGTACAGATTTTATTTACAGTGAGAACATTCACTAGCGGGAAAGTCATATTATTGCAGTCTGCAGATTTCATTAATATTAAGAACATTCACTTTGATCTTTGTAAACAATAAATCTATGTGAACGTTTAGCAAGAAAGAACATCCCTGCATCATACATGAAAAGCCCTCACGTCCATCAAGATCTTTGCCTTATTTATGAAGCAGTCCAGATTTTTAGTTCAGAATCTCTCACTTTTATCTCTGATATTATCAATGTTGCTTAGCTGCATTGCAAGTGAGAGACAATGGTCAAATGGCACCTTCTAAATGTGAAACTTCATTTCTAATCCTACAAGCTTGTTCTTCAGATGCTTACACATTCTTGCTAAGCGGAAATGTCATACTATCTGTTAAAGCTCTTTCTGTCTTCTATATACTCGCCATGTTTGTTGCTACCATTTGTTCACTGTGTGTTGTGTTGTTGTATTCCTTTACATAAATGGTTCTCTGTATTGCAATTAATGTGTCTTTTCAATTAATCTTACCCTTTACTGTCTGATGCAATGTCTTTTATATTTTTATTATGAATGGATGTACCTTTTTAGTGATTAATTCCTTTGTGTAAATTTAAATCAGAATTTTAAATCAATAAAATACCTGTCACAATGCACAATACCTGTGCAGTGAAGGAGGAGCTTAAAGAACATAAGCTAAACAAAAGTTAAATGGTCAGACAACCATTTGAAACACATAAATTGAACAAGCATTCAGTGTTACATTAACTATGCAATCTCTGTGATGTGCATAAAGAAGAAAATACTGATATATCACATTTTAAATATAGCATTGAGGCTGACTAATGTTAGCACTTTTTGGTATATGTATTATTAGTTGTGTCACCAGTGAGAGCTGTGATGTGGTATTCTAGTGGTTAGAGAAGTGTGGTTAGTGTGATGTGATGGATAGTGATGTTCTGTAGTGAGCTAGTGGTTAGTGTGCGGTGATGGTATAGTGGTTAGTGTGCTGTGATGGTATAGTGGTTAATGTGATGTGATGGTATAGTGGTATTCTGTCATGAGCTAGTGGTTAGTGTGCTGTGATGGTATAGTGGTATTCTGTGGTGAGCTAGTGGTTAGTATGATGTGATGATATAGTGGTGTTTTGTGGTGAGCTGGTGGTTAGTGTGATGTGATGATATAGTGGTGAGCTAGTGGTTAGTGTGGTGTGATGGTATAGTGGTGTTCTGTGGTGAGCTAGTGGTTAGTGTGATGTGATGGTGTAGCGGTATTCTGTGGTGAGCTAGTGGTTAGTGTGATTTGATGGTATAGTGGTATTCTGGGTGAGCTAGTGGTTAGTGTGATGTGATGGTATAGTGGTATTCTGTGGTGAGCTAGTGGTTAGTATGATGTGATGATATAGCGGTGTTTTGTGGTGAGCTGGTGGTTAGTGTGATGTGATGATATAGTGGTGAGCTAGTGGTTAGTGTGGTGTGATGGTATAGTGGTATTCTGTGGTGAGCTAGTGGTTAGTGTGATGTGATGGTATAGTGGTGTTCTGTGGTAAATTAGTGGTTAGTGTGATGTGACGGTATAGTGGTTATTGTGCTGTGATGGTATAGTTTTTATTGTGCTGTGATGCTAAATTGTTGTTCTGTGGTGAGCTAGTGGTTAGTGTAATGTGATTGAAGATTAAATGGCAAGATAAGATCCCAGACACTGAAGTTCTAGTAAGAGCATCCATGCCCAGTATCCACACTCTACTAATGAAAAATCAGATTCGCTGGGCTGGTCACTTGACTCGCCTGCCAGATCACAGGCTCCCTAAACAATTTTTTTATGGCGAGCTGCTTGTGGTAAATGCTCCCAAGACTGCAAGAGGATATGCTTTAAAAACACTCTGAAAATCTCACTGAAAGCTTTAGGGATTCATCTTGACACCTGGGAGACTACTGCTAAAGACTGTAATTCATGGCGTACATCCTTACATTAGTGTGCTGTGCTGATGTAGAGGTTAATGTGTCATAGTGATTAGTTTGCTGTAGTGTTTAGTATGCTATGCTTGTGTAGTGGTTAGTGTGCTGTAGTGGTTAGTGTGCTGTAGTGGTTAGTGTGCTGGTATAGTGGTTCGTGTGTTGGTGTAGTGGATAGTGTGCTGGTATAGTGGTTAGTGTGCTATGTTGGTATAGTGGTTAGTGCGCTGGTGTAGTGGTTAGTGTGCTGGTATAGTGGTTAGTGTGCTATGTTGGTGTAGTGGTTAGTGTGCTATGTTGGTGTAGTGGTTAGTGTGCTATGTTGGTGTAGTGGTTAGTGTGCTATGTTGGTGTAGTGGTTAGTGTGCTGGTATAGTGGTTAGTGTGCTATGTTGGTGTAGTGGTTAGTGTGCTGATATAGTGGTTAGTGTGCTATGTTGGTGTAGTGGTTAGTGTGCTATGTTGGTGTAGTGGTTAGTGTGCTGGTGTAGTGGTTAGTGTGCTATGTTGGTGTAGTGGTTAGTGTGCTGGTATAGTGGTTAGTGTGCTATGTTGGTGTAGTGGTTAGTGTGCTGGTATAGTGGTTAGTGTGCTATGTTGGTGTAGTGGTTAGTGTGCTGGTATAGTGGTTAGTGTGCTATGTTGGTGTAGTGGTTAGTGTGCTGGTGTAGTGGTTAGTGTGCTATGTTGGTGTAGTGGTTAGTGTGCTGGTATCGTGGTTAGTGTGCTATGTTGGTGTAGTGGTTAGTGTGCTATGTTGGTGTAGTGGTTAGTGTGCTATGTTGGTGTAGTGGTTAGTGTGCTATGTTGGTGTAGTGGTTAGTGTGCTATGTTGGTGTAGTGGTTAGTGTGCTGGTATAGTGGTTAGTGTGCTATGTTGGTGTAGTGGTTAGTGTGCTATGTTGGTGTAGTGGTTAGTGTGCTATGTTGGTATAGTGGTTAGTGTGATATGTTGGTGTAGTGGTTAGTGTGCTGGTATAGTGGTTAGTGTGATATGGTGGTGTAGTGGTTAGTGTGCTGGTATAGTGGTTAGTGTGCTATGTTGGTGTAGTGGTTAGTGTGCTGGTATAGTGGTTAGTGTGATATGTTGGTATAGTGGTTAGTGTGCTGGTATAGTGGTTAGTGTGCTATGTTGGTGTAGTGGTTAGTGTGATATGTTGGTATAGTGGTTAGTGTGATATGTTGGTGTAGTGGTAGGTGTGATATGTTGGTATAGTGGTTAGTGTGATATGTTGGTATAGTGGTTAGTGTGATATGTTGGTGTAGTGGTTAGTGTGATATGTTGGTATAGTGGTTAGTGTGATATGTTGGTATAGTGGTTAGTGTGATATGTTGGTGTAGTGGTTAGTGTGATATGTTGGTATAGTGGTTAGTGTGCTATGTTGGTGTAGTGGTTAGTGTGCTGGTATAGTGGTTAGTGTGATATGTTGGTATAGTGGTTAGTGTGCTGGTATAGTGGTTAGTGTGATATGGTTGTGTAGTGGTTAGTGTGCTGGTATAGTGGTTAGTGTGCTATGTTGGTGTAGTGGTTAGTGTGCTATGTTGGTATAGTGGTTAGTGCGCTGGTGTAGTGGTTAGTGTGCTATGTTGGTGCAGTGGTTAGTGTGCTTGTATAGTGGTTAGTGTGCTATGTTGGTGTAGTGGTTAGTGTGCTATGTTGGTGTAGTGGTTAGTGTGCTATGTTGGTATAGTGGTTAGTGTGATATGTTGGTGTAGTGGTTAGTGTGCTGGTATAGTGGTTAGTGTGATATGGTGGTGTAGTGGTTAGTGTGCTGGTATAGTGGTTAGTGTGCTATGTTGGTGTAGTGGTTAGTGTGATATGTTGGTGTAGTGGTTAGTGTGCTGGTATAGTGGTTAGTGTGCTATGTTGGTGTAGTGGTTAGTGTGCTTTGTTGGTGTTGTGGTTAGTGTGCTATGTTGGTGTAGTGGTTAGTGTGCTGGTATAGTGGTTAGTGTGCTGGTATAGAGGTTAGTGTGCTATGTTGGTGTAGTGGTTAGTGTGCTATGTTGGTGTAGTGGTTAGTGTGCTGGTATAGTGGTTAGTGTGCTATGTTGGTGTAGTGGTTAGTGTGCTGGTATAGTGGTTAGTGTGATATGTTGGTGTAGTGGTTAGTGTGCTATGTTGGTGTAGTGGTTAGTGTGCTGGTGTAGTGGTTAGTGTGCTATGTTAGTGTTGTGGTTAGTGTGCTGGTATAGTGGTTAGTGTGCTATGTTGGTGTAGTGGTTAGTGTGCTGGTATAGTGGTTAGTGTGCTATGTTGGTGTAGTAGTTAGTGTGCTGGTATAGTGGTTAGTGTGCTGGTATAGTGGTTAGTGTGGTATGTTGGTGTAGTGGTTAGTGTGCTGGTGTAGTGGTTAGTGTGCTATGATGGTGTAGTGGTTAGTGTGCTGGTATAGTGGTTAGTGTGCTATGTTGGTGTAGTGGTTAGTGTGATATGTTGGTGTAGTGGTTAGTGTGCTGGTATAGTGGTTAGTGTGCTATGTTGGTGTAGTGGTTAGTGTAATATGTTGGTGTAGTGGTTAGTGTGATATGTTGGTGTAGTGGTTAGTGTGATATGTTGGTGTAGTGGTTAGTGTGATATGTTGGTGTAGTGGTTAGTGTGCTGGTATAGTGGTTAGTGTGCTTTGTTGGTGTAGTGGTTAGTGTGCTGGTATAGTGGTTAGTGTGCTATGTTGGTTTAGTGGTTAGTGTGCTGGTATAGTGGTTAGTGTGCTATGTTGGTGTAGTGGTTAGTGTGCTATGTTGGTGTAGTGGTTAATGTGCTGGTGTAGTGGATTAGTGTGCTGTGCTGGTGTAGTGGTTAGTGTGCTGTGCTGGTGTAGTGGTTAGTGTGCTATGTTGGTGTAGTGGTTAGTGTGCTATGTTGGTGTAGTGGTTAGTGTGCTGGTGTAGTGGTTAGTGTGCTGTGCTGGTGTAGTGGTTAGTATGCTATGTTGGTGTAGTGGTTAGTGTGCTGTGTTGGTGTATTGGTTAGTATAAGTAACTGGTAAGTGTGATATAGTGGCTAGTGTGCTATGCTGGTGTGGGGTTAGTATGATGTAGTGGTTAGTATGCTGTGGTGGTATAGTGGTTTGTGTGCTGTGGTGATGTAGTGGTTTTGTGACGTGGTGATGTCATGGTTAGTGTGCTATGATGGTATAGTGGTTTGTGTGCTTTGGTGATGTAGTGGTTTGTGTGATGTGGTGATGTCATAGTTAGTGTACTGTGATGATATAGTGGTTTGTGTGACGTGGTGATGTCATGGTTAGTGTGCTATGGTGTTATAGTAGTTTGTGTGGTGTGGTGATTAGTGTGATGTGGTGATGTAGTGATTAGTGTGCTGTGGTGATGCAGTGTTTAGCACATTGTGGTGTCCTAATGTTTGGTGCCAGTGGTTACAGTGTGATGCATTATCCTACCACTAGAGTGGTTCTGGGTTCAAACCCCTTAAGTGACCATGTTAGTTTTTTTTTAACTAGCTTGACTTGACAAAGCGGTATAGAAATTGTGCCAGAGATATGAAAAGTAAGGACTTCAGTTAATTGCATGGCAGGGCGTGGCTCAGATGTTACAATGTCTGCTTGTGCCTCATACAGACCTGGTTTGATTTGTGGTGTGGATTGTGGATTTTTACAAAATAAGAAAATTATGGTATATCCCACCTGATCCTATAGTTGTGGATATAACATCAACCTTTTCAGACAATGGTGAAAAACTCAAAACTCAAAAGCCCCATGAGCGTATAATTTAACCGTATATTTAAAACCCCTCTGCAGTTAGAAACTGAAAAGAACATGCTGGCTAAGCCACTGCACAATCTAAATTTTAAAATTAGAATAGCTGCCCACAAAGATAATATTAATAGCATGTATACATACATTGTAACCTCACCTGTACTATACAGTGTGTGCACTGTGCTGAGATTCTCCTTGTGTCTGAGAGGACTATAGATACTCACGTATCCTTATCCATTAAAAAAAATAAATAAAACAATGATTACTCCTTGAGTGCCAGATGATTATTGAAAACTTTGACCTAACCTAACACCATATTGTAATAATATTGTTAATATGCCTCGGGGAATGCAAAAGCATTACTTTTTAACATATATTCTATAATTAGATTAATTAGCACTAAGTGGCAATGTCTGACACGGAGAGGTAAATTTCAAGATGAACTGACACAAAAAACATGGACCTGACACAGCTGGCAACAAAATGTTTATGCTGTCCTTGTACAGGCGTGTATCAAGTGCAAAAAATAATGTTTTGCATGGAACTCAGTCCAGGATGTCTGTGATAAAGTGGGGCTTGGTATGTTCATCGTCTTGTACCTTGCCGAGTATGGTACTTGCTCATCGTCCTCCATAAACATCCGTTCTCTGTGTTGTTGATGAGTCGGATTGCCAATCATCTTCCAAGCCACTCCATTAACCTATCCAACATCTTTTACCTCTAGCACCAATGATCCTCATGGCTGTCAGAACCTTTCAAAGCCCCTCATCTCACAACACGACCTAAAGACGATTGTCTTGTCCTGACGTCAGTAATCGTATGTCTTTGTGAACTGACCTCTTGCAGTACCTGGATAAAATGCAAGAGGAGCTTTCATGGTGCTAGGTAATGTGTGAAAGTCAACAGAAATGAAATGTAGAACCAAATTTAGGATAGTTAACTCTAACTTTAAATTAGTAGGCCTACTATGGTGTGGGTCAGAAACATGAAGAACGACTAAAATAGTTACACATAAACTACAAACATTCATTAATTGGTGACTGCACAGAATACTAGAACTATACTGGTATTCCATAATTACGATGTGGAGCTCATGGAGAGAACTAAACAAACACCAGTGAGGAAGGGACGTTGGCTCTGGATAGAACACAGACCGAGAAAACCTGATAATAGTATAACTATAAAATCCTTTGTCTAGAATCTACACGAGAAACGAAACCTGATAATAGTATAGCTATAAAATCCTTTGTCTGGAATCTACAGGAGAAACGAAACCTGATAATAGTATAGCTATAAAATCCTTTGTCTAGAATCTACACGAGAAACGAAACCTGATAATAGTATAGCTATAAAATCCTTTGTCTGGAATCTACAGGAGAAACGAAACCTGATAATAGTATAGTTATAAAATCCTTTGTCTGGAATCTACAGGAGAAACGAAACCTGATAATAGTATAGCTATAAAATCCTTTGTCTGGAATCTACAGGAGAAACGAAACCTGATAATAGTATAGCTATAAAGTCCTTTGTCTGGAATCTACAGGAGAAATGAAATGGAGGGAGACATTAAAGCCCAAAGAGATGAGAATTAGAGACAGAGATAAATAATATGGGGAGGTCGTGGGTGGAGCTGTATGAGACAGCAAAATATTGGATGGAGCTGTATGAGACAGCAAAAGGTTGGATGGAGCTGTATGAGACAGCAAAAGGTTGGATGGAGCTGTACTGTATGAGACAGCAAAAGGTTGGATGGAGCTGTATGAGACAGCAAAAGGTTGGATGGAGCTGTATGAGACAGCAAAAGGTTGGATGGAGCTGTATGAGACAGCAAAAGGTTGGATGGAGCTGTATGAGACAGCAAAAGGTTGGATGGAGCTGTATGAGACAGCAAAAGGTTGGATGGAGCTGTATGAGACAGCAAAAGGTTGGATGGAGCTGTACTGTATGAGACAGCAAAAGGTTGGATGGAGCTGTATGAGACAGCAAAAGGTTGGATGGAGCTGTATGAGACAGCAAAAGGTTGGATGGAGCTGTATGAGACAGCAAAAGGTTGGATGGAGCTGTATGAGACAGCAAAATATTGGATGGAGCTGTACTGTATGAGACAGCAAAAGGTTGGATGGAGCTGTTTGAGACAGCAAAATATTGGATGGAGCTGTATGAGACAGCAAAAGGTTGGATGGATCTGTACTGTATGAGACAGCAAAAGGTTGGATGGAGCTGTATGAGACAGCAAAATTTTGGATGGAGCTGTATGAGACAGCAAAATATTGGATGGAGCTGTACTGTATGAGACAGCAAAAGGTTGGATGGAGCTGTATGAGACAGCAAAATATTGGATGGAGCTGTATGAGACAGCAAAAGGTTGGATGGAGCTGTATGAGACAGCAAAATATTGGATGGAGCTGTACTGTATGAGACAGCAAAAGGTTGGATGGAGCTGTATGGGACAGCAAAATATTGGATGGAGCTGTACTGTATGAGACAGCAAAAGGTTGGATGGAGCTGTATGAGACAGCAAAATATTGGATGGAGCTGTATGAGACAGCAAAATATTGGATGGAGCTGTACTGTATGAGACAGCAAAAGGTTGGATGGAGCTGTATGAGACAGCAAAATATTGGATGGAGCTGTATAAGATATCAAAAGCTTGAATGGCTTGTTATGGGTTGGATAAGGATCAGTGC
Source organism: Cepaea nemoralis (assembly GCA_014155875.1). Classification (NCBI taxonomy): domain Eukaryota; kingdom Metazoa; phylum Mollusca; class Gastropoda; order Stylommatophora; family Helicidae; genus Cepaea; species Cepaea nemoralis. Next base: position 194,795 of record JACEFZ010007072.1, read on the forward strand.
TTCAATGGGAGGTAAAGCCCAGAAGAAGAAATACCGGAATCTTTGTCTTAGCCATCCATATAATTCCTAGCAGACAGGTGTATTAGTGCTCTAAAAATGAATTCTAAGTACAATATATGATGTGCTACTTGTAAAACTTAACCAATGCCGGGAAGGTTAACCTGATCAACAAATGCCCGCAGAAGTCGGATGTGTCGGCCTAACGGCGCAAGAACGCAGCTCTGCTGTAAACAGGCACAACGCAATAACGTCCGAAAAAAAAACTCCGGATGCACGCAGAAGAAGAAGAAACTTAACTAATGAAAACATCCACGTAGGTTATGTCTGTTGTGGGTCTACATGTTGGGGGTTCTTAAGATTCAACTCATGGATCCCCTTTTTAAAAGAATTGCTGGGGGAATGAAAAGAACTTTAGATTGTTTTGAGTCCCATTTAACCATTTGTGGTTTTCTTTTCTCTGATTGTTTCATAGTAGTTTTCTGCTACGGATCTGTGAATGTAATAGCACCATCCCGTTGTGTAGGTCTAGAGCAAGGAGGAAGAGAGCGCCAATCTTTCTCTCACTATGATGAGGCCAGGAATCGAACCCACAGGGGAATGCGAAACTCAGACTTCATTTTCCAGTTATTACAGCAATGAATATAGAAATGATGTTGTATTGATTGTTGGAGTATCCAGTTATTACAACAATGAATATAGAAATGGTGTTGTGTTGAATGTTGGAGTTTCCAGTTATTACAACAATGAATATAGAAATGATGTTGTGTTGAATGTTGGAGTATCCAGTTATTACAGCAATGAATATAGAAATGATGTTGTATTGATTGTTGGAGTTTCCAGTTATTACAACAATGAATATAGAAATGATGTTGTGTTGAATGTTGGAGTTCTGTCAAAGACTGACAGATAGAATTCTTTAAAGCTCGTCTTGTGAGAGAATGACTTCTTGGTTAGTTACATCATGTATAATTAATAATATTCTTTTTTTCGGTATTCTTAACTGCTCTCAGCTCTGTAAACCCCATTTACAAGAATCAAAACCGGCATATTGCTTCATGCAAAGGAACTGCTTTCTGTGTTACATTATTCTCACCAGTGAAGTTTCTAACAGCATAAATAAAACATTATAGTTAGCTTTTGAACAGGTAAGCAAGCAAGTATATTCTGCTAGCCCCATTATTTTAGTCCAGTCAGCTCACAATGGGCAATGTGTTTTTGAAAGAGCTGAAGGTATATTCTGTCCTCACAAGTGTCTAGGAAATTTGTGCATCGAAATGTAACTTTAATGTGTATGTGTCTGAATTCTTTTCTTAGAAATATAACTTTATCTATCATATTTTAAAATAATGAAACGAAAGAACGTAAAGTATGATGGTATGTAATTTGACATAAGGAAAGCCGAATGATTACGGTTCTGTTCGGTGAAATTACTAGTTCAAAATCATGTCAGAGTTACCACATGCGTCTGTTTATTTTCGTCCTTTGTAAAAACAGAACTAAAATGTGTAGGACACCACCAGTTTTTGTTACACCTGTTTTCAAAAGCTACTCTATCATTGATATATGATAGCTTTGATAATCACCTATAATAAATGACTACCACATTGCTGTCTTAACAGACGATAGTTTGTGAAATAGTTATACCCCTCCATAGCACAACGACTGGGCTGAATTTAGAAACCATGTGTTGCCATTGCAGCAAGATCCCTCTCTGGGCCTGCCTAGTTCACTCCAGAGGAAAGGTAACACCAATACGTCAGAACAAGACAAGCTTCAGAAGCTGTCGGATCAGCAAAGCAATGCTCTAACTTTCCACCTGTCTGAGCTTCCATCCTAAACCAATGGCCGATCAAGACCTGATCTGCCCTGACATGACATTTAGTCTTTTAGGTTGCATTTCCTCGCACTAGGATAAGGCTCGTACTCTCCCAGTTGTGCTCTTCCGCCCGAAGCCTTTGGCACAATGTCGGTTGTTGGGTTTTATAATAAATACTGTTTGGATAAATCACATATTCAGCAGTGTTTTGATGTGAAACTACGTGTAAGTTAAATTCATCTGTATGTTTTACGAGGTGGAGTGTTTAAAAAGCGAATGGATTGACTTCATAGCACCAACGGTTGTATGGTTATAATCCGATATGGCTTAGTCTTTGTCCACAGAACGGCCTTTCGAAAATGCCGCATAAAGCATGAACCCCATAGCTCTAGGGTTGACACCCAGGAGTCTTTGGCAACAAATTGCACTCAAGAACCAAATGACAGAACCCAGAATCGAACCCACAACCTTTGGCGTACGAAGCATGTGATTAAACCACTCAGCCACAGAGACCTCCACAGGATGCCACAATCGCCCCTAGCATTGTTTGTCTCTATGTGATTTTCTGGGGTATTTTACGTTCCGATTTGCCTTTGTTTTCTGAATGACCAACGCTCATACCATTATGAAAACCAATGCCAAGCAATGTGCTCCCAAACCCAGTCTGCTACCAAACCCAGTCTGCTCCCAAATCCAGTCTACTCCTAAATGCGGTCTGCTCGCAAATAAAATCTGCAACCAAATCCAGTCTGCTCCCAAATACAATGTCCCCCCCCCCCCTCCAAACCCAGTCTACTCCCAAATCCAGTCTGCTACCAAATATAATCTGCTCCCGAACCTAGTCTGCTCCCAAATATAATCTGCTCCCAAACCCAGTCTGCTGCTAAATATAGTCTGCTCCCAAACCCAGTCTACTCCCAAACTCAGTTTGCTCCCAAATATAATCTTCTCCCAAATACAATCTGCTTCCAAATACAATCTGCTTCCATACATAGTCTCCTCCCAGATGATATCTGCTCCCAAACCCAGTCTGCTCCCAAATAAAAATCTGCTCCCAAACCCAGTCTGCTCCCAAATAAAATCTGCTCCCAAACTCAGTCTGCTCCCAAATAAAATCTGCTCCCAAATAAAATCTGCTCCCAAACCCAGTCTGCTCCCAAATAAAATCTGCTCCCAAATCCAGTATGCTCCCAAATCCAGTATGCTACCAAATCGTCTGTGGCTGACTTCGGACCCGGTATGTCGAGTTTGTGAAACTGTATTCTCAACCATCAACAACAGAGGCTGGTACAAACAAGTGACAGTGAGTGAATCATGTTCATTCAGACAGACAATCTGTCTGCTGTGGTCAAGATTTCTTTATTCTTTGTTGTTTCACAAAGGATACAGAAATGTTGATATTCTTGTCCGTGATATAATGCTTTCTAGCTCTACATATATGCATGTATACTCTAATTACCTATACATATTAATATATTTATTACTCAGTGTTACGTGAAATAATGTGTATGTGTCTACAATCTGTTTTCATGAGTTGATGCATTTTTCAGTCCGCCATTATCACTTACCAGCTTTAGTAATTGCATGGTATTTGAATCAAGAACATGTTAATTATGTTGAATATAATTATAGCACACTTTACTGGATGCATTCGTTATAGGCATAAAATAATTTATCATATGCTAACGTGACCATTTTTTAATTATGTACATGTGTTCATTATTATATTTCTCCAGTAGAAGCTCAGGTTATGCATGAGCAGGATTTTCAGTGTTTATACCAGAAACCATCTTTGAAAGATACGCAGAAATGAATCCAACAATAGTAAACATATCAAAAGGGTTATATTATGAACGGTTATTGTTGGGTGGTTCTAAAGTTATGCAAGAAGGCGGTTAGAAATATATAACGTTTTTTCCTCTGCTTGTATACATTGTTTTTCTTTTCTCATAATCACCTCTTTTTGGTACATGCATCTTGTGCACGCATTTGGCTGGTGAATTTTTTGAACAGGAATAAGTGGTTTCTTTTCTATGCTACTTCACACAATTTGCTCTATAACACAAGTGGTTTTACTCGAATAAATTATTTGATACACAAACATCATTGTGAGTTTCTTTGTTTCTCTCTTGTCCTTTCTTACATGATACACCAATATCATTGTGAGTTTGTTTGTTTCTCTCTTGTCCTTTCTTACATGATACACAAACATCATTGTGCGTTTCTTTGTTTCTCTCTTGCCCTTTCTTACATGATACACAAACATCATTGTGAGTTTGTTTCTCTCTTGTCCTTTCTTACATGATACACAAACACCATTGTGAGTTGGTTTGTTTCTCTCTTGTCCTTTCTTACATGATACACAAATATCATTGTGAGTTTGTTTGTTTCTCTCTTGTCCTTTCTTACATGATACACAAACATCATTGTGAGTTTGTTTGTTTGTCTCTTGTCCTTTCTTACATGATACACAAACACCATTGTGTGTTTGTGTGTGTTTGTTTCTCTCTTGTCCTTTCTTACATGATACACAAACATCATTGTGAGTTGGTTTCTCTCTTGTCCTTTCTTACATGATACACAAACACCATTGTGAGTTGGTTTGTTTCTCTCTTGTCCTTTCTTACATGATACACAAACATCATTGTGAGTTTGTTTCTCTCTTGTCCTTTCTTACATGATACACAAACACCATTGTGAGTTGGTTTGTTTCTCTCTTGTCCTTTCTTACATGATACACACATGTCATTGTGAGTTTGTTTGTTTCTCTCTTGTCCTTTCTTACATGATACACAAACATCATTGTGAGTTTGTTTGTTTGTCTCTTGTCCTTTCTTACATGATACACAAACACCATTGTGTGTTTGTGTGTGTTTGTTTCTCTCTTGTCCTTTCTTACATGATACACAAACATCATTGTGAGTTGGTTTGTTTCTCTCTTGTCCTTTCTTACATGATACACAAACATCATTGTGAGTTGGTTTGTTTCTCTCTTGTCCTTTCTTACATGATACACAAACATCATTGTGAGTTGGTTTGTTTCTCTCTTGTCCTTTCTTACATGATACACAAACATCATTGTGAGTTGGTTTGTTTCTCTCTTGTCCTTTCTTACATGATACACAAACATCATTGTGAGTTGGTTTGTTTCTCTCTTGTCCTTTCTTACATGATACACAAACATCATTGTGAGTTGGTTTGTTTCTCTCTTGTCCTTTCTTACATGATACACAAACATCATTGTGAGTTTGTTTGTTTCTCTCTTGTCCTTTCTTACATGATACATACACATCATTGTGAGTTGGTTTGTTTCTCTATCGCTAGTACTTTCAGTAGTTTACCATTGCTTTCTGAACAACCGGCGCCCATACCATTTCATTAAAAAGACGGTCTGCTGCCAAATTGCCGGCAGCTCTGTTTCGCACTTGGTATGTGAGATTATGAACTGCGACCGTAACATATTCGCCACGGAGCCGGTACTGGTAATGGGACAGCCCAAAAATCACTAGAAGTTGAAGCACGTGAATGGACTAAGCACAGGTCCAAATCTCATCTCATCTCATCATGCTCCTCTTATACCTTGAGGTGTCGAGGTGAAGTATAAACATCGTGAGAGTGCCCGGTTATGGGCTTCATATATCGATATTCCCATGGACTCTGCTATTCCCTCCGTCCAACGTTTACGTGGTCGGCCTCTTTCTCTGTTTCCATCTGGTCTGTACATCATTGTTTGTTGTGGTATGCTGTTGACTGGTAACCTACTTGCATGGCCAAACCATTTGACTTGCTGCTTTCTAATAAAATACCCCCCCCCCCCACCACCACCACTTTAGTCCTGATTTCTTCATTTCTGATCTTATCTCTTCTAGATACGTTGAGTATTCTTCTCAGGAACCTCATTTCTGTTGTTGTGATTTATCTTTTCTGTTTTTCTGATTCTGTCATTGTCCAGGTTTGGCATTGGTAGCTTAGAGCTGGTAGGAAGATTGTGTTGTAAAATGCTTTCTTAGTAGTTATTGATACATGTTTGTTCTTTAGTGTAGTATTGGTGCCATTGTCCAATGAGTTGATTTGCCTTATTGCACCTAATTTCGATCTCGTCTTCTGATCTGCCATTTGATGATATTATACTTCCTAGGTACTTGAAATTCTTTACTTGTTTCAAAGGTTCGTTTAGGTGAATTGTTGTTGTTTGTTTTTCTTTAGTTATAGTCATTACCTCTGTTTTGCTTGTGCTAATTTTCATGTTATGTTCCCTACACATTTCGTTTAGACGATTCATGAGGTCTTGTAATTCAGCTTCTGATTTTGCTATTAGTGCTTGGTCGTCCGCAAACAGGAGTTCTCTAATGGTTAGATTTGCAGATGGTTCTTCTTCTATGTTCTCGTCATGCGGTATTCTTGCTGTCTCTGCTTGGCTGGTTTCTTTACATATGTTGTCTATATATGTTATGAACAAGAGAGGGGACAGGACACAACCTTGTCGTACTCCAGATCTTATGGTGAAGGGTTCTGAGTGTCCTCCAATTTCTCTCACTATGCATTCACTGTTGTATAAACTTCTGCATAGGTTTGTTAGATGTGTATTAACTCCATATTGTTTAAGGATTTCCCACAGCTTGTTTCTATCTACTCTATCGAATGCCTTTTCTTGGTCGACAAAGGCTAAGTAGAGTATTTCATTGAATTCGATTGATTTTTCTATAAGTTGTCTAAGAGCAAAAATGGCATCTGTGCATCCTTTGTTTTTTCCTAAATCCACGTTGTGTTTCGCTTAGCTGGGGTTCTAAAGTAGTTCGTAATCTTTTTTCAAGAATTTTGCAAAATATTTTCCCAGTATGACTCAACAGTGAAATATCTCTGTATTGTGTGCAGTCTCTTTTGCTGACAGGTCCAAAGCCAGCGAACACAAATCAAGGAAAAACAACAACTGACAATCAAGGCCCCGACTATGGTCGTGAATGATCAGCAAACACTACAGCTCTAAGTGAGTGAGTGAGTCGAGGTTCCAACTTCACGGCAACGGGTTGTCCCCATTATGCTCCATTCCTGTGCCAGTGAATATCACACAAAATGCTCCCCACTGTCCAATGTGAAAAGTGGAATAGGCAGGAGTCTCGGCAGTCCAACAACCCGCACAGGTACACTGTGCATAATGCCACCGCCAGAATGCCAACACAAAATTAATCCACGAAAACCACAGTTCATCGTCGATGGACTCGGCAGTCACCAGAAAGACCTCATTGACCCGGGTTTTGTCATATGGCTCGGTCTTTTGCCGCAGGGCGACCCGCCGAAAGTGTCGCATAAAGCACGAACTCCGCAGCTTCAGCCCCGACTCCCGGGAGTCTCCTGAAAAATGCACGCGTGAACCGAAAAGGCAAATCAGTCAATTCAGCATCAGCCAGTAGCCATTGTTCCGAACATGCAGGTCACTGTACAGGACACATGTAAAAACATTCCCCACGAATTTCACAGCTCACAGTGTCGCCACGCACTCAGTAGCAGGGTGACGGAACCATGTACTACCAGTCCAACATGAGGAAAGTGCTATTGCAAACCGTAGCTACAAGCATAAACACGCCACAGACCTTAACGGTTCAACGCCTAACCGCCATGTTGGCGAACCACAGCTCTAAGTTAGGCTCTAACACATCAATCAATCATGTGCCATGCCGGAAAGCGTGTGCGGTCATGACTCGCCATTTCACTCAATCACCAGAATCGTGGATCAGCTAAGTGTTCCTGTCTCGTCCATGCCATGTGGCCAAGCCATCCAGGTATTTTCTTCTCGGTCTTCCCCTTGGTCTGTTCCCTTCGATCTTGCCAGTTATCACCAAGTTCTACAATCCATTTCTTCTCATAACATGTCCAAAAAATGTTGACTGTCTACGTCTAATTTCTCTAATCAATTTACTAAGACATCTGCTGTATATAAAAGGTGATAGACTTCAATGCAGCGACAAAACGAAGCACCTGTTAACCTTGTCAACGATGCCCCTACAGCAAGGTTAAGTTGACTGTGACTATACTATGTTAATGTCAACAAGATAACAGTAGGTGTCAAGTGTAGTACAGCAAATAACAATGGGTACTTGTAACGCGCTACGCTGATAATGTCATGGACCACATTCGCACGAGGTTTCAACGCCTGCTTCGTCATTAGCTGACCAAGAAAGAGGCTGTTCACATATTTCTGCCTGCATTCAGGCTTACAAAATGTGATGATCATATCACATTACAGATCTATAACAGACTCCTGTTTCGTGACAATTTCTGTTTTAAATTAATCATTCACCGTGCTAACCGATCTCAAACATAAATGTGTCTTTGGATAAATAAGACACAAACAACATACGCTATATCGCGTCAAGTGCATTGCAAAGAAAAGTTCAACACATTAAAGCAGCATAATGAACCGTTCTGCTATGTTGTTCCTACTTCTCTTGCTGCTTTAATTAGTTCAATCGGTATTTCGTCTTGTCCCGGTGATTTATTCAATGGGGCTGTGTCCCTCAGGGCTGTGTGCTGTCCCCCTATTTGTTTAACTTGGACGCCGAAAATATAATGAGACATGTTAGATATGATATGGTCAGAGAGACCAGGGAGCAATATGATACCCTAAATATCGGTGGTCATGACTTACGCATCCATACTTCAAGAGCTGAATATTGAAGAGGGTTGGTTATTAAAGACGATAAAACAAACAAGAAAATTGAAATATTTTGGTCACTTGAAACGTCATGAAAGTATGGAGAGAACAATAATGGAGGGGTATATGCCTGGGAATAGAGGAAGAGGAAGACCAAAGAGAATATGGGTGTGGGTGTGGCTGATGCTCTCCAGATGGGTGTATCTGACGGGGGACATCTTGCTTGTGATCGAGAGGTTTTCCAGAAGGTTGTTATGGGAGCGAGGTTCTGCAAAGGACATGCTACTGAATGAATGAACTGGGGCATAGATAGGCACAGGGAAAATAATGCCATCATGTGCCGTAATAAAGGGATATCCTGTACCGCACTTTGGGTAATAGCGGAATCTGCGCTGGTTTTACGGAACCCTATGTAATAATATCACATAATTGGCAGACTGCCGTCTATACAGATGCCAAGATCACCATGATGAACGTAGTGACAACTGGCCAAATTGATAAGAATAGAGAAAGTGGAAGACAGAGAGGTAAATACCTGGATGGCTTGTCCACGTGGCATAATTGAGACAAAATCACAGACTGCCCCAAGACTGGTGATCGTGTGAGATGGAAAACCTTGACCGTCCATGCTTATCGGCATGGCACATAATGATGGTGTGATGATATAAGACTTTTGCCATGCATCCTCCTCGTACATCACGGTAAAATGGCCATTACAGGCCCGAACAGGACTGGCAGAGGATCTCGGAGTTGGTGACCGCTAGAGATGCAGTGACCAGAAGCCACTCTGATATTCATCAGTCCACCCCCAAAATCATCTGCAAATGATGTCCTCTGATGGTGTGCTCTCCTAGTCTGGCATATAGGTTATGATGTTTACGGGTGTGATTCCTGCAGCACGACAATTAGATTCAGGTGCTTATCGAACGAGAGTTCTACTGAATGGCAATAAATAAATAAATAAAAGTATAACTCGACCACTCCGCTGTGTATCGACAGGATCTTGTTCCGAACCTGCGTAATTGCCTGTACTGGGTCAACAAATGATAGAAGCAGGTCGGGTGTGTGTGCCGAGAGGCGCAAATATTGCAGTTTCGCAGAAGAAGAAGAAGAAGAAGAAGAAGAAGAAGAAGAAGAAGAAGAAGAGGAAGAAGAAGAAGAAGAAGAAGAAGAAGAAGAAGAAATTTCATTTGTCACACTTGCACAAATGTCCATGCCAAATTTGCGTCCCATTGTATAAGGATTGAAAATCATTGCAGGAAGCGCAATAATATTCATATAGGATTTAGACGTCTTAAGGACCTTCGCAAAGTAACTTTTTCATTTGTGTGTGTGTGTGTGTGTGAGTGCGTGCGCGCGCGCGTATGTGTGTGAAAGTAGTTGCATCCGTGTATTTTGTGTGTGCTGACAAAGGCTTTCTTGGCCGGAATATAAATGGTGTCACTTGTGATTGTGTTCTCGTAGAACTGAACAATCAGACGGTTTCTTTTCTACGAGGATGGTTCAAATGAAAACCTTAAAAGTGTTATAGAAATTACAATAACCATGCCATTGTCTTGTAACCTGTCAATATTGCTGTTAAGGATGTCAAGAGGGTTAAGCACGTGACATCACGGCGCAGATGAACACGGTGATGTCACAAGGACAGTTAAAGATGTCCGCCCCACTTTTGACATGCACCATATGGGAGCAGCGTTCTGATATCCGTTTGTTTGATCAATGAAGGTAATACCTATAGAAATTCTTCGGCGAATGAAGATCCAGTATGGTGGTGCACGCCTGTCAGTCCAGCAAGTGTATGGGTGGAGTAGGAAGTTTCAAAACGGCCTGACTTATGTGACAAACTGTTCACGACCGTGTCAGACACCCGGAGTAGTGACCGCTGAGTCGATAAAGGAATCCAAGCACCTTATCGGCGCTGGAGGAATTGCATTGTGACTACATCGAAAAATGATACATTTGTTCTTTACTTTTTCGGAATATATTTAAAGTGTTCATTTGAAGCCCTCTCGTCTAACTAACTATTATCACAAAGAAGCCGGAGAGGAAGCGCTGAGCGATGGTTCTCTGGCCTGACGGTACATGAATAGTCATGAAAGAGGGGGTTACAGTTAAGAGGGTTATTGCACCAGGTTTTATACTCAACACTTGGGCAATGGGGACCACTTCTGACGATCGGAAGGTTCCTGTCGTGCTTGCTCCGCAGTGGAGTTTTTATCATGGTGTCTTTCCGCAGTGAGACCTGATGAAAGCGTCGCGCAGAGAATGAACTCCGTAGCTCCAGCGATGACCACTGGGTCTCATCAGTGGGATAGAAAGAATTGCTTTCTCTTAGTAGTTTGTTCTCAGGTCTGCCAAGACAGAGGTCCGGATTCACTCCCCAGCAGAGGTAGGATTATTTATTGTTTTCAATCAGTACAGCTCTGGGGTCGACCCAGCCAGATAAAAATGGGCACTAGACAATTGTCTGGGAAGGAAAACGATAAGGAAGGGAGCTGGAACCCCATTTCATACATTATGGCCCAGAAGAAGGCCTATAGCGAGCTCAGAAATGTTTGCCCCCCCCCCCCCCCTCCGGATAAAAATCCATAACTCAGTAACAAAGGGAAATATATCTCAAAGACCCCTCTGCCATACACCGCAGGGTACTATATTGGCAGTAAATGACAGTTTTATGACAGTATATATATTCATTCTCGTGGTGCACAGGCATTTCCTTATGAGAAAGCACGTCACATACAGGGCATTACTGTCAAACAAATTTGTTAGCGTGCATTCAATACATTTTCACCAAAACATCAAAGACATTTTGCCGCTTTTCATGATTTCAGTTGCTTTTGGAAGGCATATTCTTTGGGTGACTGTACATATAAGATGGCAGGAAAATTATCATAACGAAGCAACAGATGCTTTACAAAAAAATATTGAACGTGAATGAGGGCACACATTTGTGAACGCACTATAACACTTCACACCCACACAGCAGACAACCTGTATAAACTATAATCACGATCACATGTGATAACGGTTGTCTTCCTTGTATAACCGTTCGAGCCGGTGAACCAGGTCACGTTTTTGTCACGCTCCTGTCGAAGACGGGCAGAACTATTTCACCACTTAATGCTGTAGTTCCGAGACAGCAGCTGTTTCACTCATTTTAGTTTTTACAACATATGTAGTTGTAACTAGCAGTTTCATACAGCTCCACAACAAACATTACCGGAAAGCTTACAGAGAACACGTCTTCCATTCCATCACGGTTTTTCATTCGGTAAATTAGTAAAGTTCAGTCAAACAGTGATAAGTGAACAGGCAATTTAGTAATAGTAGCATTAGTATTATAAACTATAATAAATTGTTACTTTATATTTTAGTATAGTATAGATAGTCAGTATAGGAAGGATAGGTATAGATAGAGATCGGTTCTTTCTTATTTATCATCGGGTTTTAAGTTCACATAAGTGCATTAGTCAGGCATTACGCTCGTCGCTGTTTAGTGTTTCCTTGTATAAGTACTTTTGTAACTTTTTTACCCCATGGCATGATATGGTATGGCTACTAGTACTAGTACGAGTACTTACAGTGTAAGTATAAAGTCAAGTAAGTCATTCAATCTAATCTATTTAAATTTTTTTATCTATCTATACGGTACTACCAAAGGCTGAATATTAAATATTTATTAAAAATACAGTATGTTTGTAATTATTAGTTATTAGGCACTCTTCCGAATTGCGGTCCCAAATAGATCCGCAGTGAATAGGTCAGGGGTAAGGGTTAGGGTCAGTGTTTAGTTAACAACTAACCCTAACCCTTAACCCCTGACCTATTCACTGCGGAACTATTTGGGACCGGAATTCGGAAGAGTGCCAGTTATTATAATTATAGTATTTAACTATTTAAAGTTTAGTGTGAAATTATATTAATAATTTATAATTTTGTATACGTATACTATAGAATAGACTTCATTTGTGATGTGATTGGGCACCATGACTGAACTGAAACTAAACTACCAATTAATACATAATAATATTAATAATTGTAATTTTGGTCAATATTTAAAAATTGGGTTTTTACCTATGAAATCATAACAGTTGGATACAGCTTGACAAGATGAATCCAACGGCTTCTCAACGAAGAATGATTTTTTTGTGTCGTAATTTAAAACCAGGAAGTGTAATGGTGTCCTAAAAGATAGGGGAGATTTTATTGCGGCTTATTAAATTGGAAGCTGAGAAATTCTGCCTTTTATTACTGTGGCTTGTTTAATTTTAAAAGGACAATATAGACCCATATATCATTGCATCCGGGGTGGCGAGACCTAACTTGACGTATAATCGTATTATCTATTTTTCAGTAGGATGTGCCGTGACCTAATTAACAATTAAAAATGGCCGCCAATTGTTTATTATTCATTAAAAGTCTGTCACATTGCAAACAAACCTGGTAAGATGTATATTTTATTGTGCGTTTTGGTAACAGGAAAGTAAAGGTCACATTCCTGTTTTGATAGAATGTCGAGAGGATTGAGAGGATCTCATTGCACCAGGTTTTACCCCATATGGCTTAGTCTCCTTCCGCACGGCGGCCTGCCGAAAGCATCGCACAAAGCACGAGAGTCTCAGAGTCTCTGACAAAAATGCACTCAACTTTTAAGACTTTTCGATAGGATGTGCTGTGACCTAATTAATAGTTAAAAATAGCTGCCCATTTATATTAAATGTCATGTGAAATGTTCGTCGTTAGTGAAAGAACAATTCATGAAAATGTACTCACATTGTCTTAATGTACCAATTGCATTGCGACAGCTTTCTTTTGTTGATTAAATATCATGCATTAATGTAAGTAAATAAGTTTGTAACTGCTGCATAAATTAAGCAGCAGTTAATTAATTATTAAAATATATTAAATAATAAAAAATAAAAATATTAATTTATTAAATATTCACTAAAATTGATTTCTACTTTTGCTCTATAATTGCACTGTTCTGTATCTAATAGTGAGCAATTAATAATTATATACTAACTTATTTAAAACATATAACTTATTTTACATTTTTTTTTTTTTGCATATCCTTTACAGGACATCGCTGTCAACACCAGCATCTTTCAGCTGTATGTTGATTTCTTGGCAAGATTACGCTCAGTAGTTTGCCATTGCTTTCTGAGCGGCCGGCTCACATACCCCTAAGTTACAGATGCAATTCGAACCACTGCTGATTCTTACCATCATCACGTTACCGATGAGAGTATACGAGATTACGGAGAAAAGTCATAACCTCTAAGCCACGAAGCCGGCTTATTTTACAGTACTGTATTTAAATTTAAATAATTATGTACTGCTGCGCTGCTTAGAAAAAAATTACTCCTTACTTACACTTCTTACAGGTTTATAGACGGGTCTGAAAACTGGCTTTCAAAATTATTTTCAGTCACGTCAAATGCTGAAATATTATACAAGTACACAGACACATTACTGCTACAAAAGACACTTCTATTCTGTTTAATTTTAGTAGTTAAATTACCAGTTCTAATTATAAATAAATACAGGTCCGCTATAGTTTATTGTATGGGCGCCGCAATATTGAATTTTGTGTTATGACGGCCGTGTCACTAAATATTTTTTCCTAAATGCCAGCAAACACCAGCAATGTTGAAACTCTTCAGATTTTTGTAAAATTGAATGGAGGATTCAAAAATGCAACAAAAAGTTAAGGTTTCTTTAAGCCACAGGAGTTATAAGACAAATTAGCTTACTAATCGTGAATAGACTCCAAGAAATTAAAGAGAAAACAGTTTCTCGACCTCAAACTCCTGGCGCTTAGCAGAAGGACCTCAACTGCAAATATAAGAGTAGTTTCCCCTTTCGTTGTACCACGCTGGTTTTGAATAAATCAAATCTAATGAGACATGGTTATAACGGAAGTGAATCGTTGGCCTCAAAGAATAGCGCGGGAAATCAAAATTGGGCATCATGTAACCCCTAGACCAGGGAAACCGGCATGGTTTAACTATGCAATTGTTTTCATACATTGTAGTCTGTTGTATTGCTGAAATGTAAGAAAATGTATAATGAATAATGTATGTTGGATATCATCCTGAGCTGCTGTAAAACTAGGATATTAAGACTAGGATGTGATATCCTAACTAAACAGGCCACTTTTCACTGTTCACCATTGCAACTAGTTCTTGAGACTTACTAGTTCTTTCTCTAGATTAGAAGCCAGGTATAATGTGCAGGAGGAATGAGGAATTGATTGTAGAGAAGTAGAGGGACGAAGGAGAGATTATAGGGCATGCAAGACAATATGAACATTTAATTGATTCACTACCAAACAAAAAGTGGGTTTAGACCAAACAGAAATTGATTGCAGGAAATTTGTAGTAGGGGTGTGCCACAGAAATGATCTAAAAATGGTTAAAATCGTAAACATGTCAGTATTGCTACTATTGCTATAGGTTAGAAACATAATAATAATGTTAGAGAGTTTATTTTTTTGAAATTTTGACGACAGGTGACAATTATAAAAAATGTCCACTTACCAAGGCCCTACTTTTCAATATTTGATGATAATCCAGTTACATTTACTGAATAATGATAAATACCACTTTTCTTCACCAGTATCACGAAAACTACTCCTTAACACCATCAAAACACAGTTAAAACATATTTTGAAGCATATAATTTTCACACAAAATGGAACATGTCAGGAAAACATGAGGGAAGTTTGTATTCAGTAGAATGAGAACCAATATATACACTATTTTCTATTTAGTTATAATTCTTCTTCTAAATTTGAATATTTAA